>ML422802.1:8753-46749 GCA_005239525.1 Nicotiana knightiana | reverse complement strand
CGATCTTAACCCTTCAGGGGAGCGGATTTGTGGTTAGGATAGGAATATACCTAGTCACCGTGCTTAATTAAACATCGTAATCTTAGTGCGTTCTAATAGATTAATTCCATAGGAATATAGGCGTTAATCTATTGAGAATAGGTGAGGAGTGCTTCGGGAGAAGGCTATGAGAGCATTTATCGATTAATTAGCAACCATGAGTGAATTATATGAAAGGAAAAGTTAATTAAAATGCAATATGAGTGGTGAATGGACCACAACCCTGGAATATTTGTCTCTACTGAATACATCACAATAATTCTTGTCACTTGATAATTAGTTATTTCATAGAATTTTAGTATAAAATAGTATATCCTTGATTTTATATTGGCTTGGTTAAATAACGATTAGAGTGATTTAGCAAGTAGTTTACACAAGTCCTTGTGGGTACGATATCTGGACTTAAAATCCTGTATTACTTGTCTACCACGTACACTTGCGTGTGCATTGGGAAAACAACCAACAGGTATCCACACTTAGAGAAGTTGGCACTTGTATTAATAAGTGCATCTAGAAAATTAAAACCTTTTTTCCAGTGTCACCCCATATGCGTGATAACCACTTATCCATTCCAAACTGTTTTGCACAAGCCCGAATTATCAGGCCGATTGGCCAAATGGGCCGTCGAACTCAGCGAGTACGATATCAAATATCAACCCCGAATGGCCATCAAGTCTCAAATTTTGGCGGACTTCGTGGCCGATTTTATGCCAACCCTTGTACCTGAAGTGGAAAAGGAACTTCTACTAAAATAAGGTACATCATTGGGGGTATGGACCCTCTTTACGGATGATGCCTCGAATGTGAAAGGGTCCGGGATCAGCATTGTTTTGAGGCCGAGTATGAGGCCATTATTGCAGGTCTTGAGCTAGCTAGAAGCTTGGGAGCGGAAGTTGTTGAAGCTAAATGTGACTCTCTACTGGTGGTGAACCAGGTAAATAGAACCTTCAAAGTTCGAGAAGATAGGATGCAAAGGTACTTAGACAAGTTGCAGGTAAACTTGAACCGTTTTAAAGAGTGGACTCTACAACATATAGCTCGAAAACAAAACATCGAGGCTGATGCACTTGCCAATTTGGGATCATCAGTCGAAGAATATGAGATCAGCTCGGGGACTGTCGTCCAACTCTCGAGGTCTGTTATCGAGGAAGGACATGCTGAAATAAATTCTACGAGCTTAACCTGGTACTAGAGAAATAAATACATCGAGTACCTGAAGAACAAAAAGCTTCCAGTTTTACTCTACACAAGAGTCGAGGGCCTTACAGACTAAAGCTGCCAGTTTTACTCTAGACAAGGATGGAATATTATACAGAAGGACGTTCGATGGTCCATTGGCGATATGCTTGGGACTGGGAGATACTGACTATGTTTTACGAGAAATCCACGAAGGCACTTGTGGGAACCATTCGTGCACCGAGTCACTAGTTCGAAAGGTCGTAAGAGTAGGTTACTACTGGGGTAGTATGGAAAAAGACTCTAAGGAGTTCGTTCGAAGATGCGACAAATGTCAAAGGTTTTCACCAATGATCCACGAGCCTGGTGAACAACTTCACTCGGTCATATCTCTGTGTCCATTCATAAAATAGGTAATGGACACGTCGGCCCTCTGCCATTGGCCCCAGATAAAGCTAGGTTCATTTTATTTATGATTGACTATTTCTCTAAATGAGTTAAAGCACAGGCCTTCGAAAAAGTTAGGGAAAAGAAAGTGATAGATTTCATATGGGATCACATCGCATGTCAATTTGGGATAACCACATAAATAGTATATGACAACGGCAAACAGTTCGTCGGCAGCAAAGTGACGAAATTCCTCGAAAATCATAAAATAAAGAGGATACTATCAACACCGTATCACCCTAGTGGGAATGGTCAAGCCGAATCAACGAACAAGAATATAATCCAAAACTTGAAGAAAAGACTAAATGAAGCCAAAGGGAAGTGGAGGGAAATATTTCCCGACGTCCTATGGGCATATCGAACAACATCGAAGTCCAGTACAGGAGCAACCTCGTTTTCCTTGGTATATGGCTCCGAAGCCTTGATACCGGTTGAAGTCAGAGAGCCCAACGCCAGGTTTTGACATGCAACAAAGAAGTCAAACCACGAGGCCATGAATACCAGCCTCGAGTTGTTAGATGAAAAATGAGAAGCTGCACTCGTTCGAATGGCAGCACAAAAGCAACGAATCGAAAGGTGCTACAACAGAAGAACCAACCTTCAACATTTCAGAGTCGGGGACTTAGTCCTAAGAAAAGTCACCATCAACACTCGAGATCCTAATGAAGGGAAACTTGGAATAGTGAACGGCGAACCACTGCGGAATAACTGGAACATATGACTTCTTAAACGATACTATTTCTAAGGTATGACTTTCTCTTTTCTTTCATTTATATACATATTCGGATCTAACTCATTGCAGGAGTTTGACCTAAGACATCGAGACCTCAAGTTTTAAAGTACATATTGCACTCTTTTTCCCTTAGATCGATTTTTATCCCAAATGGGTTTTTTCGGCAAGGTTTTTAACGAGGCAACAATTATGTTCTATCTGAGGATAATCCAACAGTATCCAAGGCTTCTTTGCAACCAATCTCAAATATTGGGGGGCATCACCCTCGGATGTTATATGTTCGGGAAATGTACCTCGTATCGATGGGCATCGATAAGAAAAATTTGTAATGGGAGAAACGGTCGAATGAACCGTGTCCATATAGATTAGCCAAGCCCCCACAAAAAGACAAACATGTACAAATTATTCAAAGAAGCATTCTGTTTTCTCAAACATTTCGTGTTTCAGAGAAAATTCTCTACTATACAAATTGCATACTTATGATTCTGATCTATCATGAAAAACTAACACTTGTGAAAAATGGCTCAAGAGCCAAGCAAACATATACTTCAAACACTCGGGGACTGCAGACTCAAGTTACCTAAATTCGAGTCACAAGACCTCAAAGAGGCACCACTCAATATATAGGCCAAGGCCATCATACTCGGAGACTAACATTTCGAACAAGTTCGAAATGTTATCAGGAAATAAGTCCAAGTGACATACTCGAAGGCTACGACCACATTAAAGACTAGGCCATATTAAAGGCTACGACAAAAATAACGCGGCCCCGAGACATTCGAATTCTGCAATAGACAAAAGGCCTTCAAATACTTTGAAAAATCGGTTAAAAAAGGCTACCCTCGGCAAAGCAAATAAAAAAGGGGCTTCAACAAAATCAGCCCTCGAATAACTAAAAGGCTTCGATAATATCAGCATTCGAAAAACCTCAAGGAGTATCAACTTATCTTAACACAAACATGTTGAGACAAAAAACAGAAAAATAAGGTTCCGATCATCGGATCCTCAAAAAAGAAACCCAATAGGTATAAAAAAAATATATGCTAAGGCATAAGAAATTTTTACTAAGTCTTTTAGCCGAAAAGGGAAAAATAATAGCCATTTTCAGAGACCGATTCGGCCAAATCTAAAGAGCCTAAGGGCCAATACGATTAGAGTTTAAGACCTCGTTCTCACTCAATTCGGACCCAAGGGTCCCGTTATTCCAAGCTCAAATAAAGTCAATTATAGCTCGAGAATTCACCAAAAATCCCTAAGGGGTATATTGCTGTAAACTTAAAATTTACCTATCATTTGATAAGAACCTAAGGGTTTACTTTATTCTAAGTTCAAAATACATTCTAGCTTGGTTATAAAGGTAATGCACCTATGGATTTAATCAAGCCACCCGAGATAAAGTCTCGAGTGAATTTCTGAGTTGTGGGACTAACCCTCGTCTAACTAAAAGGAAAACCTGAAGGTCCACTCTGAATTCGAACCAAGGTTCACTCGGTTACCCATCACTTGGTAAAAACCCAAGGGTTATTTTATTCTAAGTTCGGAACTTGCTCTCAAAGATAATATAGCCATGGCATCGACAAAGCCATCCAAAATCTCGAACATATCGTTAGCTCGAGGATTCATTTTTTTAAAACCTACGGGTTTGATTCAAGTTCGAAGTAGTGTTCATTCAAACCACAACGATAAAGTTTTCATATGGAAAAGTAAAATCTACCACGAGTCAGAGGCACATAAGAAAAAAGACTTGTTATTTACAAAAAGTTCTTATAAGGGGAACACGGGACCTTACACAAAAAGGATACAAAAGAAAAAAATCCTAAAGGCCTAGTCCACCTCGAGAGCCACATTCTCGAAAATCGCTTCTTCGGTAGCCTCATCCCCATCTTCTCCACTCTTGGACCCACTAGCGTAACCCCCTTCATCAGAAAGCAAGGCTGCAGCCTCTACCTCCAAAACTTTAGCGTCTTCGATGTCAGATGTTAGGTCGAAGCCACGAGCGTGCACTTCCTCGAGAGCCTATCTCCGAGATTGTCTCCTAGAATGGTCGACAACACATGATAATCTAATTTCGGTTGTAGCGGAGATTTTCTGTGCCCGAATATTGGCAGCCTCGGCATCTGCTCGATAAGAGGCCACAAGCACCTCTGCCTCAGCCTTAGCCTTTGCAAGCTCGGCGGCCAACTTGGCCTCAACTTCCTCAATCCTCCAGGCCCGGGCCAGGCTTTCCTCCTTCACACTTTGGAGCTGGCACTCGACTGAAGTCAGTTAGGCCCAAAGTGCATCCTTCTCCGAGGCAAGACGCTCCATATGCTATCTCCACCCCAGGGTTTCAGCCTCCTTCATCCTAGCCTCCTCTTGAAGCTACTCCACCAGCTCACATTTCTGCTGAATCTGCAAGGACAAAAGGTTAATTACCAGAAATCAAGTTAACACATAACAAGCTATCAAGAAATTACGTTACCCGTTCGACGAGTTCGGTCTGATCTCGATGAGCTCTTATGAGTTCAGATCGAAGGTTCATAATACCCTCTTCCTTTTAAACGTAGAGGAGTTTGAGGCCATCCCTCTCCTCTGTAAGCTTCTTGAGCTCGACCTCATATCGGGATAGCTCAGCCCGGGATTTGGAAGATGCATCTCGGTAGAGCACCATGGCCTATACACAAAGAAGAGAGTCAGGCTTGAAAAGATATGAATTAAATGAAAGTGTAAATATGAAGAGATGGAACTTACTTGTTTCAGAAGTCGCTGAGCCTCGTCGAAAACAAACAATGCGTCTGGATCGGGACCATCGTCGACCCCGACGAAGCACTCCCGGAATATGTCATTCCCTTCATGGGCCAGGCCCCCGTCAGGAGTCCTCACGGCCCAAACATCTTGAAATTGCCCCTCGGAGAATGTAGGGCCTAGCAGTGAATTGCTAATGTTTATTATCCCAATTGAATCACTTGGGACATTATCTTCTCTCTGAAGGGCCTCAGGGCTAGAACCTTCACTACTAAAAAGTAGGCCTACGGGAACAGTTGATTTGGCAACGGTTATCAAACCATTGCAATAGACTAGATATAGTAACGGTTACAACCGTTACAATAGAATTTGGATGAAACCGGCACACTTTAGATACTAAACCGTTCCAATTGACATTTAACCGTTACCATAGGTCTTTTTATGGTAACGATTTTGTTGAACTGTCCCAATAGACCTAATTGTAGTAACGGTTCTAGAAAATCTTTTAATATCGGAACGAGTATTTTGTTCCCTCTTGTTTTCCTCCCTAAATTTTGCTAAACCCGCCAATATAACCCTTTTTCCCTTTTATTTCTTATATACTTTATTTTGGTAAATATAATAAGTAAATTAAAAAAATTTGACACTTCCAATGCTATATCGTCATTCTCACTTCCGATCCCCAACTCAGTACTTTGTCAGCGCAACTCTCGTTGTCCTCTTCCTGATCTCAGCAAAATAAACCTAAATTCTCAGCAAATTAAAGCTAAACCTCTCAGCAAATTAAACTCACTCTCAGCAAACCTAAATCCCCGTCCCAAATCACCTCCCCAAATCCCTCATTGGCAAATCACCGTCCCAAATCCCCAAAGTCCTCAAATCTCGCTTGCTAACCAGCAAATCACCAGCAAACGTTCCTCAAATCTCGATTTCTAACCCAAAACTCCCAAATCCCCAAAGTCCCAAACTCCATTTGTGTCATTGTTGTTTGTTTCACTCCAGGGCCGGCTGACTGAGTAAAGAGCGAGTGAGTAAATAGGTTTGTTTATTTGGTTAAGAATGCACAGATGATAGAGTAAAGAGCGACAAATTTCTGTCTTGTTAGTAGAAAGTTTCGACCCAAAAGGCAATCAGTGAGAAATCAACTTCAGGTAATTTTTCCTTTGTAATTTGGGCATTTTAACTATAGGGGGGGGGGGGGGGGTTCTTGAGAATTCATATGTTTCAGGTTAACAGCTCGTACACGGGGTTATCGCTATACGATTGTGGATGTTCATTTGCTTTGCATGCACTGATGGTTCAAGCAATGTGGAAGTGTAAATTATAGTGATTTTCTTGTTTGGCAATACGTTCATTCCTAGAACATATATCTTATAATCTTACGGCCTTGCAGAAATTGCTTAGTTCTTAATATTTTTATGCAAGAAATAGATTTCTAATGTCCTTAATTATGTCTTTTATGTTGTCTATTTGGTGTTGTGATTTTTATTTGGATAAAAAAAAAGTAACGTCTATGCAATACAGGGTAGTTACACTTGAATAGAATATGATAGTTGGACTTGATACCATCTGCTTCATGCCTTTACCATAAGAATCTGTAGTTAACAATGTGGCCCTTATGGAGCATGTGTGTATAATGTGTACAAGTAGCTTATGATTGGGAATTGGTTACCTGCAAATTTTTTGAGTTTTTCTAATTGAGTGGTTTTTCACCAGAGTATTTAGATCTGTGTTTCATTGTTCCGTTGCCTTCTCTACTATAGGTTATTTTTGCACAAAATTCTTGGAGTCTCTAGCTTATTATTCTGCCCAAAAACAAGACTAACATTCAGAGACTTGCGTTGAATCTATGTTCTAGCTAGTCTTCATGTAACTGTCTGTCTTTCCCGAGGCCGATTCTTTTTAGTAAGGGGTGATATTGGCTGCCTTCTAAAGTTTTCACAAACTAAAATCTTTTCTTTTATATTTATTGGTAATGGCAATGGCCTGTGAAACTAAATAAGGGCTTTTCCTTTTTGATTGAATAGCCCATTCTCACGATCTTTATTAAGTAGGTAGGCAAACCTATATGTCCTTAGTAGCAGTAGCAGAGAAGAATGACCGTTTTCATTCAACATTTGATTCACAAAATTTAAAATATCTTCATTTTGTTAAAGAGTATGAATTTCAGATATCTTTAAAAATTAGTTTTTCCTCCCAAACTTTTGCAGAATTTGTCTTTATTGTTTCCCTATAGATTGGCGGTCCAGTCTTTTCAAATCCCACTGCCTCCCTCTCGTGTATGTAATAGTATAGTGCCAGTGCCTGTGATAGAGAACCTTGCCTTGTTATTCCCGTATAATATACATGTATCCTATAATGGAAGTATTAATTAATACCCAACTCTTATATGCAAAAACATTTCAATTGGAACCATGCTTGCTAACCTCATCTAACTCTTGTATTTCACTCAACCTAGCACACTTAAATATATCCACTTATTAACAAACTATATGTGCATTATGTGCATATATTATGGGTGAAGGTATCTAAGCAGTTGTAAAGGCCGGTGGAATAGTGTTATGGCATTTTGTCTCCTCCCCTCACTTAACACAAACTTCTGCTTGTTTGACAGGAGAAGTATGTATTGATTCTTTATAATAGATTTTCTCATCCAAGATTATAAGATATATGTTCTAGGAAAAACAAAAGTAGAGTCAAGTTATAGTGAAATTCTTGTTTTTAAGCTAACACTATCTCTGTATTTCCACAATATCAGCTTGATAATGTTTTTAATAAAATCTTCACCTTATTAAAAAAAAGGAAGAAGGATATCCTTGTTTGCAATTTTAATGGCACAGTTGTGTCCTTCAATGATCTCTGTTCTCTGCTTATATTCTTAGTTGTAAAAGAAAAGGCAATACAACCGAAGGAAGTGTGTAGGATCCTGTTGACAAGATACTAGATTATGGCGTTTCCTGGCGACAAGAATTTGTACTTGTTTATGTGATTTTTTAGGCATAATATCTTATGATGTGTTTTGCATTGCAGTGGAATTGAAATGGTTGGTAGTTTGCGATGTTTCAATTGTGGTTCCTATGGCCACTCTTTGAAGGATTTCCCTAAGCCTCGCGACAATGCAACTGTAAATATTGCTCGTAAACAACACAAGCCCAGAAGGATATCTATGGATAATGGTGATAAAAGTTGGATGAATCTTCTAAGATGGACGGATGAGTATATCCGTGGAGTGAATGATTTTCTTGATAAGGCATTTGAACGAGCCGCCCAAGGAAATGAAATATTATGTCCTTGCAAAAAGTGCATGAATTGCTATTGGTATTATAGAAATGTGGTGGAGGATCATTTGGTTGTTCATGGATTTGTTGATGGTTATACCAAATGGGTTTTCCACGGGGAAGGATTTTCATCGAGAAATACACCTCATTCAAGCAATGATGATGAAGGTTCCACCATGCGTGATGATATTGATGGACTATTTCATGATACATTTAGAAATATAAAGGGCCAGGCAGGGGATGAAGCAGAAGTTGGGAAGAGACTATCTGAAGATGCAAAGAAGTTTTTCCAATTGCTGGAGGAAGGAAAACAAGAGTTATATCCGGGGTGTGAAAATTTTAGTAAACTGAGTTTCACTATTCGATTGTACTTGATTAAATCATTGCATGAGTTGAGTAATGTGGCTTTATCTGATTTGTTAGAGTTGATAAAAGAGACATTTCTATTTGCTCAGGTACCAGAATCTTTCAACAAGGATAAACGATTTGGGTCTTAATTATGAAAAAATACATGCATGCCCTAATGATTGTATGTTATTTTGGAAAGAAAATGCGAATGCCGATAATTGCTCTATTTGTGGGTCTTCAAAATGGAAGAGTGCTGGTCCCTTGACTAAAGCAAGCTCTAAAATACCTAAAAAGATTTTAAGGTACTTTCCTTTAAAGCCTAGGCTTCAGAGGATATTCATGTGTCCTAAAACGGCTACTGCAATGAGATGGCATGCTAATGAGCGACCCAATGATGGGAATATAAGACATCCTGCTGACGGGGAAGCTTGGAAGACTTTTGATTCTTTGCACCCAGACTTCTCTAAAGATCCTCGGAATGTTAGATTCGGTCTTTCAAGTGATGGTTTCAACCCGTTTCGGACCACGAGCATTTCTTATAGCACGTGGCCTGTTATGTTAATGAACTATAATTTATCACCGTGGATTTGTATGAAGCCGGATTATATAATGTTGTCTATGATCATTCCCGGTCCATCATCTCTGGGAAATGATATAGATGCGTACCTACAACCATTAATTGAAGAATTGAAGGAACTATGGGAAACTGGGATGGACACGTTTGATGCTGAAACCAACCGAACTTTTCGAATGTGTGCTGCCTTACTGTGGATAGTTAGTGACTTTCCAGCATTAGCAATGCTTTCAGGATGGAGCACTAAGGGAAGATTGGCATGTCCCACTTGCAATTATGACACATGTTCTTAATATCTCAAACATACTCATAAGATGTGTTACTTGGGTCATCGAAGATTTTTGCCTCGTGATCATCCATTCCGAAGAGATAAGAAGTCTTTTGATGGTAAGGAGGAGCATAGACCTGCACCTGCTCCTTTGTCGGGTGAAGAAGTGTTTGAAGAGCTGCTTGGATTCAACAATATCTTTGGAAAGAGCACTAAACAATCAAGGTCAGTACTTACTAAATATTATACATCTTCTTCTATTTCTTCTTCTCCTCTTTCCTTGTACTTCTTCTTCTACCACTTCTCTCTCTCGCAAAGTCTAAATAGTTTTTTTTTTACTTTGCCTATGGCACTTAGTCACCCAAATGAAAGAAATGAAAAGAGAATACCTAACATTTGGAATAGTTGAAAAATGTATGGCTTGTGCCTTGTGGTATTTGGCACTTGATAGTGATATCTTTTGTTTTGTTGACTGCCTTGTTGGCTTGTTGGTTGTTGCCATTAAGTTTATTTGTTGTGCTACTCTTTATGGCCTTGTTGACTGCCTTGTTGGTTTTTGGCCGATGAATTACGTCATGCATTGTGGAGATGATCCAATTGTCTTGTAGGATTTGACATTAAGGTTTTAATGTCTCTCATCTGTTCATTCAGTTATACTCGGATTTGTTGCAAATGGACCTACTTTTCAGTATGCAAATTCTGTTTGACTCAAGCATAGAGTATTAACAACTGGAATCTGTATGAGATGGACAGTGTCATTTGTCTTCTTCACGAATGTTATTGGTCTTTGGCTAAAAGGCAGTTAAGCATTGCGGTGTCTTACAGTTATCTCTGCCGCAAATTGTGTTCATCTGTCTGGCTAGTTGGACCTAGTGTAGCAATGAACTATTCTGGTTTTTGCACTGACCTTTGTCCTTTTAACCAAAAATTTCTTCGTAGTACCAGGAGTAATCAATTTTACTAGCATTCAGAGTAGAAACTGATTGACTGCTTATATAATTGCTGATAATGTGTACATGACAGCACATCAGATGAATAAGGAGAATGTAACTACATATTTCATATTCAATATCACATGGAACTTTCCTGTGGATACTGGAAATGCATCGCACTTTGTTCGTTTGCATTTCTGTGACATTGTTAGTATGACGCCTGGCCAGTTGTACTTTTAATGTATATCTCAACGGTTTCACAGTGTATAAAGACCTTGATTTATCTTCCGTTATATTCCGTGAGCTTGCTACACCGTATTACATAGATTTTTTGGTGTACTCAGGCAGTTCAGACATTGTGCAAGTAAGCGTTGATCCTTCTAACCTAAGTAGTACTATCAGGAAGAATGCCATTCTGAGGTGTTCAGATTATAAAAATGGTTAATTATGTGGCTTCAAAATCAGGTTCTAAGAAGAGTAATGTTTGGGTTATAGTACTATGAGGAAGAATGCCATTCTGAATGGTGTTGAGATTATGAAAATGGTTAATTATGTGGCTTCAAAATAAGGTTCGAAGAAGAGAAATATTTGGGTTATAGTGAGTTCTGTTCTTGAAAGTTTTATTCTGTTGAGTGTGGTGATACTTGCTAAATGATCCTAATTTTGATACGGAGGCACAACTGTTAATCCAGCTTGTTAATTTCCAAAAGTTTTTCATGATTGAACTCTTGGTAATGATATTTTCAATGATAGTGGGGGTGATGTACTTGTTTTTCTTTCAAGCTATATCTTAGTTTATCCTCTTGAAGAGTAATGACTTTATTAATCCTCTTTTATAGGTGGAGTAAATCAAGAAATCGAAGAACATGATGAAAGTGAAGAACTAGACCTTACTTGAGATGAATTTTGAATTGCTATACATGAATGTTCTATAGGAATCTTTTGTTATCAACCTTTTTGAAACTTACTCTGTTGAAATGTATTAAACTTATGCATTTGGGGTAGAACATTTGCTTTATGGATATTATTTTCTTGATGGATAATTTATATAATTAAAAGTTTCATTTTATGATTTATTTAAATTTTATTGTTATTATAATTATTTTATATATATAAATATTTATTTATAATAGGGGCTATATTTTATTTTCAACTGAACTATTACAATAGCCTATCAGAGTCGTTGCAGTAGGACACAAAATGGCGTTCCATGATACAATGCAAACCATTGCGATAGGTCATATAAACTGTTCCATAATGACCTATAAACTGTTCCCAGACAAAAAAAAATCGTTGCAATAGGTTGAAGGAACCGTTGTTATATCCATAAATAACCGTAACAATAGCTTACAAAAGTGTTGCATTAAATAATATAGTAACGGTTAAGAACCGTTCCATACACACTATAGTAACGGTTTTAAACCGTTCCAATTGGAAAATATAATCATTCTAACATAGTAAGGCAAAACTGTTGAGATAGATGCATCTATAACCACGAAGATGCAAATCGTTGCAAGAACTAATCCCATAGACCTATTGCCACGCGGGCTGATGGAACGTTTCTATAAACCATTCCCATATCTATATGGCAACGATTAAACAGTCTATGGAAACGGTTTTCCAACCGTTACCGTAGGTCAATTTTTCAGTAGTGCTTCGGGCACACTCGCCGCCTGATTATCACGATGGGGGGCATCATCACCACTCGATTTCTCGGGGAATTTGCTCGGACCCGCCTCCGAGATTCCCTCGGTCTGAGATTGAGCCGCCTCGAGCTCCACCGGCTTGACGCTAGTGGAAGACTCAGTACTTCCCCTTTTTCGAGCCACCAACAGAAAAACATCATCTTCACCCTCTTGATCCTCCTCTCGTAGTCGTTGAACTGCGTCAATACGAGGAGTAGAGGGATCGGCTTTTGACTTCCGAGCTTTGTGTTTCTTTGGCTTGGCGTTGTCTGAAGGAGAAGCTCTTCTTCTCTTCCTCTCTTTATTTTGCTTTGATTCCTCCTCTTCCCCAGACGGAGGTGGCCTCATAGAAACGTCTTCACCAAGACCTACACGTAAAGAAACCAAGTTAGTAAGGGGTACATTACGAGGGAAACCTCGATATACTAGCAAAAGGGCTCACTGTGATTTTTAGCCTCCCATCGACCCTTGGTCAAATCACGCCAACAACACTCGGTATGAGAAGAGGTGGAGACCAGTTGTTGAACCCAACCTTCAAGGCCCGAAATTGCACCGGGGAATGATCACACCCAACTCTAGTCCTAAAAAGGATAAGTGGTCACTACAAATATAATACGGTCTAAAAGTCCGGAGTCGAATCCCACAGAGAACTCAGGTTTCGCTATAACTGTTCAGTATCACTAAGAAGACAAGCTCGAACAATTCCTAAGTTATAAATATTAAGATTCTTATATCTAACTAATTGACTAACTAAAACAGTAAATTAACAACTAAATATACTTATGGTTGGAGACTAAATTAAGGGAGTCTAGAGTTATGATTTCCCCAATTGTCAGAATCTTTCCCGCTATGTTCCCTACAATTTCGCCTATGAATTCTCCACTGATCATGAGAACTTTAGGTGCCATAATTCTCTCGCGAGCAACTATTACAATTTACTAGACATATTCTCTCGAACTACGCTAGTTGGCTTTATCTAACCGCTCATTATGACCACGTCACGACTTTTATTTCTAAACCTACCTTTAAAACCGTTATATTGATTTCTCACATACGTTAGGAGTGACGTTGTTTAACAACCACCTAAATATATATCCTTTCTCAAGAAACACATAATACATAGGCAGCGTCAATTGACGGCCATTCAATCAACAACAATAAACACGTAGTTGAACATGTAGAGAAATCCAACAGTTTAATAATAAAAAGAATTTATCCTACAAAAGGTTCCATCAAAACCCTAGATTAGGAGTTTAGCTCCTCATACTCATAGTAATCAAATCCAAAGTAAATTGCATAATTAAATTACAGAGTAAGGAATAAGGGATGTAAAAATCATGTTTTGAGCTTTCGAGTTGTGTTCCATGATCTCCTCTTGTCTTCAATGGCAAAAGTCCCTCAAAAGTTGTGTTTTTTGGGTCAATTTATATGTTTGGAATAAGCCCTAAACGTGTAAGTCACTTCTAGTTACGCCGGGAAAGTGTTTAATACTTGGAAAGTTAGATCTGACCCTGGCTTTAAGCTGGCCTCGCCAGGCTAAATCCTGGTCTGGCCTGGCTTCTCCTTTCACCATTTTCATGCGCACTTTTGATGTTTAAGCATCCATTTAGCTTGGCTTCCATCTCTAATTCACCTACACATAAAACAAACCCCATTACGCTCAAACAAAGTGTATTTTTATCATTAAAGCATGTAAAATGCAAGGCAGATAATGCGTTAAATCATGTATTATAGCCACACGTCAATACACTTAAACAATTTCTCGTCCTCAAGCAATCAAACTACACTTTATATAGACACAACCTTTTTAAACAATTCTCCTAACTCATCACACCAAAAATATTTAAAATAGTCTAAGCACAAAATCGTAACATCTTCGCCTCAAGATTTGACTCACAAGTACCACGCATTATTCACAACTCAAACACTTACTCTAACATAGAGGTCACTGATATTACCTTTCCTTCATGAATCAAGTGCCCTCACACAACAAAAGAGAGTAGTTCCACACAATAAAATTTAAGAACACTTAGGAACTCAAGATAGAAAGAATTCACTCACTCTCAGCAACCAACCACCCCACACTTTAACTTTTACACAGTTCATAACAATTCATGTGCTCATGAGAGGTTAGAAGGTTCAAATAGATGGTTAATTCAAACAAATGGGTAAGGCTTGTAATGTGGTTGCCAAAGAAACAGGATTACATGCTCAAAGGGGTTAACTACGATATATAACAATAGGTGAGTAAAATATACATATCTGGCTCAACAAAGAAACACCTATACCACTTCCAAGACTGAACAAAACTACTATTTCGCTTTGCAAACACACGAGGCAAGTTCTAGACATCAAATGCAATGCACATAATAACACACAAACCTCACACACACATGGCACATAACTCACTCAGGATTGGTTTCATCAAGACACTCTAGTCAAACCAGTTAAGCAAAGTTAAGCTTATACAATTTAAGGTACTTATACAAGAGTCAAAAAATGAGCCTAAGAGTCACAACCAAAGAACTCACTATTCTCAAGGCATAACAAATCCAAGAGATATTGCTTCAATTCAATACAAAACACAATGACTCTTATTCCTAAAAAAAATAAAACTAGCTACACCCGGTTCAAATAAAACCCTTGGTAAGAACCGCGGCACAAAGAAAAACCAAGGGGAAATTACTACACTACCTAAAAAAATCTTTATTTTTGGTATTTTCTATAGACTTACTTCCCTCAATAAAATTGTCTAGGAAATCCATCGTCATGAAGAGTCCAACATATTTCTGTTTTTTTCTTTAGACTTAAATCCCTCAAGAAAATTGTCTAATAGATCCATCATCGGGAAAAGTCAAATCTTTTTTATTTTTGTAAAAAAAAAATATTCAATTAAACTAACACAACTAAAATAGCATAGAAAGTCACCCAGACAATCTCCTCACTCCACACTTAAAATTGTGCATTGTCCCCAATGGACAGCCATACATACAAGAAGGTAAAAGAAACTCTCTGGTAGGCAAAAGGCCGAAGCATTAGCATATCATGGGTTACTCAGACTTCTCCCAGGCTTGGTCCTTTGTGCGGGTACCTCACACTTATTTCTAACCATTTGGTTTGCTATTGCATCCTTACAATGGCTTTGCGTTCTATGCTCCAAGAAAATCAAAAATTGACACTACAAAATAATACAATTAGGAAAAAATAACAATAAAATAAAATAAAAGAAAAGAAAGTAGTAAAGCTGGCTTGCCTCCCAACAAGCGTTTGATATAACATCGCGGCACGACGTGAATCACTTTTTGCCTCCACCTTGAACTTATGAATTGAGCCTCCAATTTGGCTTCAAGTTTTCGGTTATGCTCCAGGGGTGGTGGAACAAATCTAATTGGCCTAAGCAACCATTGTAATATTTTACACTTCATGGCTTTTAGATGAGGTATGTAGTCCTATCTTTCTGGGAAGAAAAATTCCAGGATGTAGGCACCTTGTTCCTCATTCCTTGACTCCTCAATCGGCTCAGATGACTCTATTTCCATATCATCATCTAAGCCCAATGTGGAAAAATGTTTGGACTAAGGACCAATGCGCTCAAACACATGAACTTTAGGACTTTCAACTTCCTCAACGTCAATGATACTAGAGTCAACAAAATTTATATCCTCAAAGTCCTTAGTTGATTCTAGTCTCACTTCTTCAACATTGACATTCTCAAATGGTAGTTGGCTAGGTTGTTGATGTTCTACTCTGACCTCCTTAATTAACACCTCAAATTCACGCTCTTCTTGGATACTATCCCCAATATTGGCTTGTTGAGCATTAACAACTCCAACCACTTGACTCAATTGAGCCTCCAAGTTGCGAATAGTTGCCTCTTGCCTCTCTATCTACAGTTGTTTGTCATTATTTTGTTCCAGAATGCACTTTAACATATCCTTGATCTCCTTCAGGTCTGCATCCCCAAGTTCTTTATTCCTATTAACTTCACAAGAAAAAGTAGAAACATCACAGTAAGGGGTTGGAGGAGGATAAGAAATATAAGCACAACCATGAAAGTGACCATTTTGACCACCACACACATCACACACATTCCACAAATAAGAATGAGTTGGTACACATAACTCGCTCTGAGGAACGTTTTGAAAATTTTTCCATGGGTGATTTCCTTCACAATATGTATGAGGATCAATAGTAGAATTATCTACACCTAAATTCCCATAATTCCAAGATGTCATGTTTCTCAAATCAACAAGTAAAACAAAAATAAAAAAAATTAAATACAGAAAACAAAAATAAAAGTTAAAACTTGAAACCTAGCAATATGTAAACCTACAGCCATACAGTTAGTTCCCTGGAAACGACAACAAAATTTGATCACGCGCAACTCTAGTCCTATAAAGGATAAGCGGTCACTGCAAATATAATACAGTTTAAAATTCCGGAGTCGAATCCCATAGAGAACTCAGGTTTCGCTATAACTGTTCAATATCAATAAGAAGACAAGCTCGAGCAATTCCTAAGTTATAAATATTAAGATTCTTATATCTAACTAAAACAGTAAATTAACAACTAAAGATACTCAGGGTTGGAGACTAAATTAAGGGGGTCTAGAGTTATGATTTCCCCAATTGTCAGAATCCTTCCCGCTATGTTCCCTAAAATTTCACCTATGAATTCTCCACTGAACATGAGCACTTTAGATTCCGTAATTCTTTCTCGAGCAACTACAACAATTTACTAGACATATTCTCTCGAACTACGCTAGTTGGCTTTATCTAACCGCTCATTATGACTACGTCAAGGCTTTGTTATTTCTAAAACTACCTTTAAATCAGCTGAATTGATTTCTCATATACGTTAGGAGTGACGTTGTTCACAACCACCTAAATATGTATCCTTTCTCAAGCAACACATAATAAATAGGCACAGTCAATCGATGGCCATTCAATCAACAACAATAAATACGTTGTTGAACAAGTAGAGAAATCCAACGGCTTAATTATATAAAAACATAACAAGAATTTATCCTGCAAAAGGTTCCATCAAAACCCTAGATTAGGAGTTTAGCTCCTCATACTCATAGTAATCAAATCTAAAGTAAATTTCATTATTAAATTACAGAGTAAGGAATAAGGGATGTAAAAATCAATGTTTTGAGCTTCCGAGTTGTGTTCCACGATCTCCTCTTGTCTCCAATCGCAAAATTCCCTCAAAGTTGTGTTTTTGGGTTTATTTATCTGTTTGGAATAAGCCCTAAACGTGTAAGTCACTCCTATTTGCGCCGGGAAAGTGTTTAATACTTGGAAAGTTAGATCTGGACCCTGGCTTTAAGCTGGCCTCGCCAGGCTAAAGCCTAGTCAAGCTGGCTTTCGCCTGGCTTCTCCTTTTCACCATTTTCACGCACACTTTTGACGTTTAAGCATCCATTTAGCTCGGCTTCCATCTCTAATTCACCTACACATAAAACAAACTCAATTACGCTCAAACAAAGTGTATTTTTATCATTAAAACACGTAAAATGTAAGGCACATAATGTGTTATATCATGTATTATAGCCACACATCAGGGAACCAAGGGGAAGATGCACCATGAAAAGAGAACCATAATCAAAAGGGGAATAAAGGGAGTAAAACAATAAGTACCAGTAACGAAGTTGCACTTACGTTTCATGTTCCATTCCTCGGGGAATGGCATTTTCTCGACAGAAATTAGGTCAGAGGTCTTGATTCGGACGAACCGACCCATCCATCCTTGGTCCTTGTCTTCATCAATGCTTGATAATAGCATCTTTGTGAACCGGCGATGAAGCTTTATCAAGCCACCTCAATAGAGGCGATGTGATGACCCAAAAGGTCATCCTGTGTAAATTTAGCTAAAGCTGTGTTCTGAGGCCCTGAAAGCCTCCGTTAATCACGTTGATGTGCGTGGGAAGTCCAGGCGCATAGCCGGAAAGCCTTTATGTGGAAATGTGTTAAACAGTTGAATTTATGATAATTAATTGAATAAAGTTGACTTTGGTCAATATTTCTGGTAAACGGACCCCGACCCATGATTTGACGGTCCTAGAGGATCCTTAGGAAAATATGGGACCTGGGGGTATGCCCCGAATCGAATTTCGAGGTCCCAAGTCCGAGAAATGAATTTTTAAAGAAAATTATTTTCTGAAAATAATAAAGACTTTTGAAAATGAACTTTGATGTGAAATCTGTGTTACCGTTCCTGTATTATGGTTCCGTAGCCCCGAACAGGTTCAATATGTGTTATGTGATTTATTTGTAAAATTTGGTAAGAAACGGACTTGCTTTGACGTGTTTCGGATCAAAATTGGAAAATTTAAAAGTTTATGAAGTTTGAGAAAATTCTATAGATTTTGGAGTTTAATTCATTGTTTTTGATGTTATTTTGGTGGTTTTATTAGTTGAATAAGTCTGTAGGATGATTTTGAAGTCGTGTGTATATTTAGTTTTGAGCCGCGAGGGCTCGGGTGAGTTTTAGGTTGGTGTCGGGGTGCTAAAGTTAGGAAATTTCTGGTGTTTTAGGTTGTATCTGGTCTCCAGTTTTTTTCTTCTGTTCGATCGCGCTGTAGTGCATGCGATCGCGATGTGAAATTGGGCGGGGTGGATGATTTTCTCTGTGTGATTTCAAGGAGGTGGGTGCGAACGTGGATATTTGGGGTTAAGCTCTATGCAAACGCAACCCTACGTCCGCGATTGCATAAGTCTCCTATAGGGTTGGGGACTGGGTAGCAATTGTTCAGTGCGACCGCTGGCCTTAGGACGCGATCGCGTAGGTCCGTGTCCCGTCCTCTCTGTGATTGCATACTTCATCTCGCGATCGCCTAAGTCAATAACCCAGTACTCTCCGCGATCGCAGGGCACTTGTCGCGATCGCGGAGGCTATTTTCGTCCAGTCATTTCAAAAGCCTAAAAACAGAGGTGTTACGGGATTAAACCCATTTTTTTCCAAACTTCTTCTTCTCCACTCTTGTTGGGCGATCCTTGGGATACCTTTCAACCATAGCTTCATAGGTAAGTGTTAACTTCATTTCTATTCATTTTTCTTCATCAATCACTAGATTCTAGGCCTAAAAGCATGAAATCAAGGGTAGAAATTGGGGGTTTTGGGTAGAGTTAGGGCTTTTCCAATTTTTGGGAATTCAACCTCGTTTTGCGGTCGGATTTCAAACCAAACTGTATATTCGGGCTCGTGGGGGAATGGGTGATCGGATTTTTGGTCCGAACCTCGTGTTTGGACCAAGCGGGCCCAGGGTTAAATTTTGGTATATTTGGAAGAATGATGGGAAATGTATAATTAGACTTTGGGATTGAATTATTGAGTCATTATTAATATTATTGAGTCGATTATGCTTAGATATTATCGTTTCGGAGTTGGATTCGAGAGGAAAAACAGTACTAGAGGCTTGATTTGCATTTTTGGAGCCGAAGAAAGTGTTTGGCCTAACTTTAGTGAGGAATAGGTGTTGACTCGTATGTGCTACTTGTATTATCATGTTCAATGTATATGTGAGGTGACGAGTACCTATGCATTGTTTGTCAAGCATGCTCGTGATTCTAATTGGTGAATTACCTGTTATTATTCTGATATTTATTGTGCCTTGAAGTGGTTTCCTTTATAAAGTTGTTGAATTCCTGAGGATATCTGTTTAAGTACTTGTGATATGATACTTCAGTCGAGAACCCAATTCATTACGTTATGCACTTGTAAGAGATTGGTTATAGTTGAGTCCCTTGTCGGGCATTGTTATTATTTTGGTTGATGCCTTCCCCTTGCTGGGTGGTTTTTGAAGTGAATTTCATATTGTTGAATTCTTTGCCAAGTTGTCATTTGTTTGCTGATTTGGGTGAGGAAGAGTGTAAAGCACGAAGGGTGATGCCGTGTATTCATCTCATTCATTTCATACATTGCATAGTGAGGAAGAGAGTAAAAGCACGAAGGGTGATGCCGTGCCATTATTTATATTGGTTTCATTTATACATTGCATTGTGAGGACGAGATTAAAAGCACGAAGGGTGATGTCGTGCCATTATTTATATTGCTTTCATTTACGCATTGCATCGTGAGGATGGGAGTAAAAGTACGAAGGGTGATGCCGTGTACATTTTGTTTGAGTTATTATTTCCTGTTGTCTTGGTTCGTTTGCATTATCTTTTGTTCAGTTATTCGTATTTTCTTCTCAATTGTTACCCCATTACTTGTCCCCGTATTACCGTGCTTAATTGCTTATTCCTTGCTACCTTATTTGGTATATATTATAGAACTGTACAGGTAAATTGTTGTTGTCAAGTCTAGCCTCGTCACTACTTCGGCGAGGTTAGGCTCGGCACTTACTCAGTACATGGGGTCGGTTGTACTGATTCTACACCCACACTTCTTTATGTTGTGCAGATTACACATCCGGACCCGGTGGAAATCGTTAGAGGGAGTATCCTTCAGTCCATTTCAGACGACACCGAGATAGTTCTGCATGCGTTCGTGGATCTCGATGTCACTGTCTATTGTACTCAGTACATGGGGTCGGTTGTACTGATGCTACACCTGCACTTCTTTATGTTGTGAAGATTACGCAGCCGGACCCAGTGGACATTAGAGGGAGTATCCTTCTGTCCATTTCAGATGACACTGAGGTAGTTCCGCAGGCGTTCGTGGATCTCGGCGTCACTGTTTATCTTTCTTTCTGTCATCTCTGTATTTCCAGACAGGTATATCATTTTATTTCAAACTGTTGTCTTTAGCTAAATCTTAGACTGGTTCGTGAGGTTGTGACTCCATTTCTGGGTTTTGTACTTAAAGGGATTTCTTCGTTATTGGCTATTGTTATTTAGATTTCGTTAATCTTCCACATTTTATCTCAATTATCTAGTTAGTGTTTATTACTTTCACTTGTTAATAAATCAACTCATTTAACACGTTGTCTTGTCTAGCGGGTGCAACGTTAGGCGCCATCACAGCCTGAAGGTGGGATTTCGGGTCGTGACAAGTTGGTATCAGAGCACTAGGTTGCTTAGGTCTCACAACTCACGGACAAACTTGGTAGAGTTTAAGGGATCGATACGGAGACGTCTGTCCCTATCCCCCAGAGGCTGCAAAGTTAGGAATAACTTCACTTTTCTTCTTTTCTGTCGTGCGATTTGAATTCTAAATGATAATTGAGTTTTGATTCTATTCTCTCGCAGATGGCGAGAATGCGTGCTTCCTCATCTACCGATCAGCAGTCCGATCCTCTTGTTGCAGCTCCTACGAAGTGCCGAGGCTGTACTAGAGGTCGAGGCAGGGGCAAGGGCAAGGCTCATCCCAGAGCAGCAACCCCAGTAGAGGACCCACATGTAGACTTTGCCAGTGAGGTTCCTACTCAGACTGTCCCAGTTGGACCAGCTCAGGTCCCAAAGGGGTTCATTGCCACCCTGGTGCTTCAGGACACTCTAGTCCACTTAGTGGGACTCATGGAGAGTGTGTCTCAGTCCGGTCTTCTTCCTACTGCACCAGCCGCTTCTCAGGCTAGGGGAGGGACCCAGACTCCTGCTACTCGCACACCAGAGAAGCTAGATCCTCAGTTTCAGACTCCGGCACCTCAGACGGCCGGAGTAGCTCAGTCGAGTATTATGGTACCGACAATTGAGGGAGCAACTATGACGGCAGATGCTTTATGGAGATTGGATAGATTCACCAATTTATTCACTACTACATTTACTGGTGCACCATCAGAGGATCCCCTGGATTATTTGGACAGCTGTCATGAGGTTCTTCGGAACATGGGCATAGTGGAGTTGATTTATCTACTTTTCGTCTTTCGAGTTCTGCCAGGACTTTGTGGAGAGACTATTGCTTGACCAGGCCAGTTGGGTCTGCACCATTGACTTGGGCTCAGTTATCCGAGTTATTCTTGGGGAAGTTCCTTCCAGTTACTCAGAGGGAGAATCTTCAGAGGCAGTTTGAGTGCCTCCAGCAGGGATCTATGTCTGTCACTCAGTACGAGACCAGGTTCATCACTCTAGCTCGTCATGCTAATATGATACTCCCAACTGATTGTGAGAGAGTGAGGAGGTTTATTGAGGGTTTAGCTTAGCCCATCAGACTTCAGATGGCCAGGGATTCAGGTATTGATATTTCATTCCAAGATGCGGCCAATGTGGCCAGGAGGATTGAGATGATTTTGTCACAGGGTGGTGGTCAGGGGGCTGACAAGAGGCCCCATCACTTCGGTCGATTCAGTGGAGCCTCATCTGGGGGCGGGAATTCTTTTGGCAGAGGTCATCCTCCCAGACCCTATCAGTCGGCACTTCAGGTATCTCATAGTGCACCGCCAGCTCCTATTAGTGCACCACCATCACCTATCAGTGCACCGCCACTTCAGAGCTTCCAGGGTGGTTATCAGGGTCGACAGGGCCAGTTCCAGAGTCAGCAGCCACAGCAGCAGAGGCCTTGTTATTCTTGTGGTGTTACGGGGCACATTGCCAGGTATTTCCCCCGAGCTTCCGGTAGTTCTCAGCATTAGAGTTCTCGTGCCATGGTCCCAGCATCAGGTGCACCCCCACCCCCTCAGCCAGCTAGGGGTGGAGGTCGTGGTGCCAGAGTTGGAGCTCAGGCTCATAAAGGTGGAGGGCAGGCCATGAGAGGTAGAGGTCAGCCTATAGTAGGTGGACCTAGAGATGTGCAGGTTGGAGGGGCTCAACCCCGGTGCTATGCTTTTCCTGCCAGACCAGATGCTGAGGCTTCTGATGCAGTTATTACAGGTACGGTTTTAGTTTTCAGCCGAGAGGTTTCAGTGTTATTTGGTCCGTGTTCTACATTCTCCTATGTGTCTTCATAATTTGCCCCTTATTTGAGTGTGACCCGTGATTCCTTGAGTACTATTGTGCATGTGTCTACACCAGTGGTGATTCTATAGTGGTAGATCGAGTCTATCGTGCTTGATTAGTAGTTATTGGTGGTCTGCAGACTCAGGTTGATCTTTTTCTTCTTGATATGGTTGACTTCGATGTTATATTGGGGATGGATTGGTTATCCCCCTATTATGCTATTCTGGACTGTCATGCCAAGACAGTGATCTTAGCCTTGCCAGGGGTACCTCGTTTGGAGTGGAGAGGGACTCCCAGTCATTCTTCTGGTAGAGTTATTTCTTATATGAAGGCTCGGCGCATGGTCGATAAGGGTTGTTTGGCCTATCTGGCCTATGTTCGTGATTCTAGCGCCGAGGTTCCTTCCCTAGAGTTTGTTCCGTGGTTCGTGAGTTTCCATAGGTATTCCCTGCTGACCTGTCGTGTATGCCACCCGACAGGGATATTGATTTTTGTATTGAGGTAGCTCAGGGCACTCAGCCTATTTCTACTCCGCCGTATCGTATGGCCCCGCCAGAGTTGAAGGAATTGAAAGAGCAGTTGCAGGATTTGTTGGATAAAGGCTTCATTAGGCCTAGTGTTTCTCCTTGGGGTGCTCCAGTGTTGTTTGTCAAGAAGAAAGATGGCTCGATGAGGATGTCTATTGACTACCGGTAGTTGAATAACGTTACTATTAAGAACAAGTATCCTTTGCCGAGGATTGATGATCTATTTGGCCAGCTTCAGGGTGCAACAGTGTTCTCCAAGATAGACTTGATATCTTGTTACCATCAGCTGAGGATTAGGGCTTCTGATGTCCCTAAGTCAGCCTTTCGCACTCGTTATGGGCACTATGAGTTTTTGGTGATGTCTTTTGGGATGACTAATGCCCCCGCCGCATTCATGGAGTTGATGAACCGAGTGTTCAGGCCTTATTTGGAGTCGTTCATTATTGTTTTCATTGATGATATATTGATATACTCTCGCAGCCGAGAGGAGCATGAACAACACCTTAGAGTCATCCTCCAGACTCTAAGGGATAGTCAGTTGTATACCAAATTCTCCAAGTGTGAGTTTAGGTAGAGTTCAATTGCATTTCTAGGCCATGTGGTTTCATCAGAGGGTATTCAAGTGGATCCCAAGAAGATTTCACCAGTCAGAGATTGGACTAGGCCCACTTCAGCTACAGAGATTCGGAGCTTCTTGGGCGTAGCAGGGTATTATCATCGATTTGTGGAGGGCTTTTCATCTATCGCAACCCCGATGACCAGGTTGACTCAGAAGAGTGCTCAGTTCAGGTTGTCTGATGAGTGTAAGGCGAGCTTTCAGAAGCTCAAGGTAGCCTTGACCACGGCACCAATGTTAGTTTTGCCCACAGGATCAGGATCGTATACCGTGTATTGTGATGCTTCACGAGTTGGGCTTAGTGCAGTGTTGATGCAGGATGGCAAGGTTATAGCCTATGCTTCTCGTCAGTTGAAGATTCACAAGAAGAAATATCCAGTTCATGATTTGGAGCTTGCAGCTATTGTTCATGCATTGAAGATTTGGAGGCACAATCTGTATGGGGTGCCATGGAAGGTGTTCATGGACCATAAGAGCTTGCAATATCTGCTCAGACAGAAGGAGTTGAACATGAGTCAGAGGAGATGGTTAGAGTTGCTGAAGGATTATGATATTACCATTATTTATCATCCGGGGAAAGCCAATGTGGTGGCCGATGCTTTGAGCCAGAAGTCAGTCAATATGGGCAATCTAGCTTATTTATCAATTGGGGAGTGACCTCTTGCGTTGGATGTTCAGGATTTAGCCAACCGATTTGTGAGGTTGGAGGTTTCTGAGACTAGCAGTGTATTGGCCCATACCGTGGCCCGTTCTTCATTATATGATCGTATTCGGGCCAGGCAGAATGATGATTGTTATCTATGTACTCTTAGAGATACGGTTCGGCACTGAGGTGCCAAGCAGGTCACAGTGGATGATGAAGGAGTTCTGAGGATGCAGGGCAGCATTTGTGTGCCTGATATTGATGGCATTCGTGAGTTAATTCTTCAGGAGGCCTATAGTTCCCGGTATTCCATCCATCCGGGCGCCGCAAAGATGTACCAGAACTTGTGGCAGCACTATTGGTGGCGGAGGATGAAGAAAGATATTGTAGCTTATGTAGCTAGGTGCTTGAACTGTCAGCAGGTTAAGTACGAGCACCAAAGACCCGGTGGTTTGATGCAGCAGATTCATTTTCCCGAGTAAAAGTGGGAGCGTATCACCATGGACTTTGTAGTTGGACTCCCACGGACTCAAAGGATGTTTGATGCAGTATGGGTTGTTGTGGATAGGCTTATCAATTCAGCGCACGTCATCCCAGTATCAGTTTTGTATTCAGCAGAGAAGTTGGCAAAGATCTATATGAGAGAAATTGTTAGACTGCATGGTGTGCCCATATCCATTATATCCGAACGGGGTACTCAGTTTACCTCCCATTTCTGGAGCGTATTTCAGCGAGAGTTGGGCACACAGATTGATTTGAGCACAACATTTCATCCTCACACGGACGGATAGTCCGAGCGTACTATTCAGATTTTGGAGGATATGTTGCAGGCTTGTGTCATTGAATTTTGTGGTTCATGGAACCAGTTCTTGCCTTTAGTTGAGTTTGCCTACAACAACAACCATCAATCGAGCATTCAAATGGCTCCATATGAGGCGTTATATAGTAGACGGTGTCGGTCTCCAGTTAGATGGTTTGCCGGGAGAGGCTAGATTGTTAGGTTCTGAGTTAGTACAGGATGCTTGGACAAGGTGAAGATTATTCAGGATAGACTTCGTACAGCTCAGTCCAGGCAAAAGAGTTATGCGGATTGTAGAGTTCGAGATTTGGCCTTTATGGTAGGAGACCAGGTATTTCTTCGAGTGTCGCCCATGAAGGGCGTGATGAGGTTTGGGAAGAAGGACAAGTTGAGCCCTAGGTACGTTGGTCCATTTGAGATTCTGGATAAGGTAGGAGAGGTGGCCTACAGACTTGTCGTGCCACCTAGTTTATCAGCCGTGCATCCGGTATTTCACGTATCTATGCTCCGGAGGTATATTGCAGATCAATCTCATGTACTTGACTTCTGTGGTGTCCAGTAGGACAAGGATTTGTCTTATGAGGAGGAGCCGGTATCCATATTAGAGCGGAAGGTGTGACGGTTGAGATCGAAGAGTTATCCTTCGGTTCGTGTTCAGTGGAGAGGTCAGCCTACTAAGGCAGCTACTTGGGAGTCTGAGTCCGATATGCAGAGCCGGTATCCCCACTTTTTCCCCGATTCAGGTACCTTTCTATGTCCGTTCGAGGACGAACGATTGTTTTAGTGGTGGAGATTGTGATGACCCAAAAGGTCATCCTGTGTAAATTAGCTAAACCTGTGTTCTGAGGCCTCGAAAGCCTTCGTTAATCACCTTGATGTGTGTGCACAGCCCGGGCGCATAGCCGGGAAGCCTTTATGTGGAAATGTGTTAAACAATTGAATTTATGATAATTAATTGAATAAAGTTGACTTTGGTCAACATTTCTAGTAAACGGACCAAGACCCGTGATTTGATGGTCCCGGAGGGTCCGTAGGAAAATATGGGACCTGGGCGTATGACCGAAATCGAATTCCGAGGTCCCAAGTCCGAGAAATGAATTTTTAAAGAAATGTTTTTTCTGAAAATAATAAAGACTTTTGAAAATAAACTTTGATGTGAAATCTGTATTACCGGGCCCGTATTATGGTTCAGGAGCCCAGAACAGGTTCAATATGTGTTATGTGAGTTATCTGTAAAATTTGGTAAGAAACAGACTTTGTTTGACGTGTTTCAGATCAAAATTGGAAAATTTAGAAGTTTATGAAGTTTGATTAAATTCTATAGATTTTGGAGTTTAATTCATTGTTTTTGATGTTATTTTGGTGGTCTTATTACTTGAATAAGTCTGTAGGATGATTTTGAAGTCGTGTGTATATTTAGTTTTGAGCCTCGAGGGCTCGGGTGAGTTTTAGGTTGGTGTTGGGGTGCTAAATATAGGAAATTTCTGGTGTTTTAGGTTGTATCTGGTGTCCAGTTTTTTTTTTCTCTTCGATCGCAAGTTAGTGTACGCGATCACGATGTCAAATTGGACGGGGTGGTTGATTTGCTCTGTGCGATCGCAAGGAGCTGGGTGCGAACGCGAAGCTTTGGGGTTAAGCTCTACGCTAACGCAACCCTATGCCGGCGATCGCATAAGTCTCATGTAGGGTTGGAGACTGGGTAGAAATTGTTCAGTGCGACCGCTGGCCTTAGGACGCGCCGCGTAGGTCCATGTCCCGTCCTCTCTGCGATTGCATACTTCGTCTCGTGATCGCGTACGTCAATAACCCAGTACCCTCCGCGATCGCATGGCACTTGTCGCGATCGCGGAGGCTATTTTCGTCCAGTCATTTCAAAAGCCTAAAAACAGAATGGCTACGGGATTAAACCCATTTTTTTCCAAACTTCTTCTTCTCCACTCTTCTTGGGCGATCCTTGGGAGACCTTTCCTCCATAGCTTCATAGGTAAGTGTTCTTAACTTCATTTCCTTTCATTTTTCTTCATCAATCACTAGATTCTAGGCCTAAAAGCATGAAATCAAGGGTAGAAATTGGGGGTTTTGGGTAGAGTTAGGGCTTTTCCAATTTTTGGGAATTCAACCTTGTTTTGGGATCGAATTTCAAAACAAATTGTATATTCGAGCTCGTGGGGGAATGGGTGATCGGATTTTGGTCCGAACCTCGTGTTTGGACCAAGCAGGCCCAGGGTCGAATTTTGGTATTTTTGGAAGAATGATGGGAAATGTATAATTAGACTTTGGGATTGAATTATTGAGTCACTGTTACTATTATTGAGTCGATTATGCTTAGATATTATCAATTCGGAGTTGGATTCGAGAGGGAAAGCAGTGTTAGAGGCTTGATTTGCATTTTTGGAGTCGAGGTAAGTGTTTGGCCTAACTTTAGTGAGGGAATAGGTGTTGAGTCGTATGTGCTACTTGTATTATCATGTTCAATGTATATGTGAGGTGAAGAGTACCTATGCATTGTTTTTCAAGCATGCCCGTGAGTCAAATTGGTGAATTACGTGTTATTATTCTGATATTTATTGTGCCTTGAAGTGGTTTCCTTTATAAAGTTGTTGAATTGCTGAGGATATCTGTTTAAGTACTTGTGATATGATACTTCATTCGAGAACTCAATTTATTACGTTATGCACTTGTAAGAGATTGGTTATAGTTGAGTCCCTTGCTGGACATTATTATTGTTTTGGTTGATGTCTTCCCCTTGCTGGGTGGTTTTTGAAGCGTATTTCATATTGTTGAATTCCTTGCCAAGTTGTCAATTGTTTGCTAATTTGGGTGAGGAAGAGTGTAAAGCACGAAGGGTGATGCCGTGTATTCATCTCATTCATTTTATACAGTGCATAGTGAGGAAGAGAGTAAAAGCACGAAGGGTGATGTCGTGCCATGATTTACATTGCTTTTATCTACACATTGCATAATGAGGAAGAGAGTAAAAGAACGAAGGGTGATGCCATGCCATTATTTATATTGCTTTCATTTATACATTGCATTGTGAGGACGAGAGTAAAAGCACGAAGGGTGATGTCGTGCCATTATTTATATTGCTTTCATTTATACATTGCATTGTGAGGACGAGAGTAAAAGCACGAAGGGTGATGTCGTGCCATTATTTATATTGCTTTCATTTATGCATTGCATCGTGAGGATGAGTGTAAAAGCACGAAGGGTGATGTGTGTATATTTTGTTTGAGTTATTATTTCCCGTTGTCATGGTTCATTTGCATTATCGTTTGTTCAGTTATTCGTATTTTCTTCCCAATTGTTACCCCATTACTTGTCCCCGTATTACCGTGCTTAATTGCTTATTCCTTGCTACCTTCTTTGGTATATATTATAGAACTGTACAGGTAAATTGTTGTTGTCATGTCTAGCCTTGTCACTACTTCACCGAGGTTAGGCTCGGCACTTACTCAGTACATGGGGTCGGTTGTACTGGTGCTACACCTGCACTTCTTTATGTTGTGCAGATTACGCAGCCGGACCCAGTGGACATTAGAGGGAGTATCCTTCTGTCCATTTCAGATGACACTGAGGTAGTTCCGCAGGCGTTCGTGGATCTCGGCGTCACTGTTTATCTTTCTTTCTATCATCTATGTATTTCCAGACAGATATATCATTTTATTTCAAGTTGTTGTCTTTAGCTAAACCTTAGACTGGTTTGTGAGGTTGTGACTCCATTTCTGGGTTTTGTACTTAAAGGGATTTCTTCGTTATTGGCTATTGTTATTTAGATTTCGTTAAGTTTCCGCATTTTATCTCAATTATCTAGTTAGTGTTTATTACTTTCACTTGTTAATAAATCATTTCAATTAATACATTGGCTTGTCTAGCGGGTGCAAAGTTAGGCGCCATCACGGCCTGAAGGTGGGATTTCGGGTCGTGACAGGCGAGGGCTGTATAACCTTATCAAATGGTCGAGGGTGAAAGTCATCCTCTCGACCTTGCTCGAAAAGAACCTGAGAAAATTAATGATACGCCGGAAAGAGGGGTAGATCTGTCCAAGGGTCACTCGATACTGACAGCAGAAATCGAGTATAACTGGATCTATGGGGCCCAGTGTGAAAGGGTAAGTGTACGCACTCAAATACCCTTTCAGATAAGTAGTGATATCCTCCTCAGGAGAAGGAACCACCACTTCCTTATTTTCCCAGTTGCAATCCTTTTTCACCCGCTCGAGATCGCCTTCCGATATTGAACAGATATATCGGGACATGGGCTCACATCGGCTGGAATCGAGGAGGGTCTATCGACTTTGAAGTCAGAAGTTAGTTCGATTGGCCCAGGGATGCACTCCTCGATACGGGCTCCACCGGCGTTTTATCACCGGCTGGCCATGAAGAGGAGGACAAATTTTTTTTGTTCTGCAGCACAGTTTTGGAGGTTTTACAACGGTGGCGTAACAGGCGGCGATGAAAAGAAGATAAGAAGGTTTGGATAGCTGAAAGTTTTTATCAGAGCAAAATTAAAGTTTGAATTAATGAAGGAGGTGATATTTATAGGCTTGTGGCGACGGTTCGGTGGCACTAGTGGCCGACAGACAACTGACATGCATTAATAATTTGGGGAACCGAACCGACGGCACGTTTCAGTCACATCCATTGCTTACATCATGAAGGCGACATCATGATCGAGGTGTAAAAGAATCAAGGCTCAAGTCGTTTCTTATCGTTTCATTCTAAGAAACGCGAGGACTATTTGTATACGGTTAAAATCGATTATGTCCGATTTTATGGGCTCGAGGGACTGCCTCGAGATTAAGATCATAATGAAGCGAGCTCGAAGATATGAAGATTAAAGGATCGAGATCGGGCATGAACGACCTCGAGTAACGCAATAGCGAGATATCAACGATCGACCATAGATCTCGGCAGGAATCTCGGGAGTGATGGAACTGCTAAGTTATTGACATCAGTCATGGATTTTGTTTCTGAAATTAGAGTTGTGCATTATTTAGGATTCCTCTACTATATAAAGGAGAACCCCGTTCATTTTTAACCCTCATATACACTTACAGAGAAATAATAATGCGTTGCTCTTTACTTGTTTACATTTTGGCTACTGTTTTTATTGTTCTTAACATCTGATCTCGAGCTTGTTCATAATTGAGGTCGATATATCGTTGCAACACGGGTTTGACTTATATTTACCATTCAATTCATTTATTTAATTTGTCATTTATCAATTGGTATTGAATCAGATCACGTATCCTTAAAACCACATTACAAGTTTAATTGTTACTCGTATTTCGAGGTAAACAATATCGTCTAAATACTATCTAAATATAAAATTTCTTAATTCTTAAAATATGGGATTTGTAATTAGAAATGATATTACTAAGTCTTGTTGGGATCTCAAATTAGAAATTGGAGTATGTCACTAACCGTGACACGTGTAATTGCATAGGGTGGAAACATGCCTTTTCTAATTTGTTTCCGTTTTGGGTAATTTTACACNTATATATATATATATATATATATATATATATATATATATATATATATATATATATATATATATATATATATATATATATATATATATATATATATATATTCACAAAATTACATCAATATAAGGGGAGGATGAGGTCCCCTGTTGATAGTCATCAATGTCTACCAATGCCACCCTATTACAAACATTGATTTTCCTTTCAAAAACAATTCCGAAGATGTCTGCCCGCACTGCTTCATTTGCAAACACCGGATGAACTGCCAAAAATTAGGTCTTGTCAAAAACTTCCTTCCTAGCTCCTTCCTTTGCGAGTAGGTTCGCCACTTGAATCTTCTCCATGTAGCTATGGCCTATGACTAGGTTCCCCAACTGCTTCATCAGATAGTTGCATTCAGAAATTATGGGGTTGTGAGTTAAGTTGTCATTCTTTAACATTTTCAACATCGTTTCAGAATCAATGTCAACCACAATAGGTGTCAAGCCTTGATCTAGGATTATTTTAGCTCCAACCATAGGGCTTGGAGTTCTCTCCTAAGACTATCATTGTTTGGGATCCCCCCCCCCCCCCCCTCTTGGGCCCCCCCCCCCATGAAGCCTAAGAGCCAGTCTCCCCTACTGTTTTTGAACCCCCCCTACCCATACCTTTTTCCCAGTGTTAAGGCATGCATCCCCATCAATGTTTAGCTTATAATAGGCTTTATAAGGTGGTTGCCACTTTAAGTATAAGGTGATTGTTTCTCTAACAGGTATTGAAGTGGCTTCTACACGGTGGTATTCAACATCCTTTGATATTGTTCGGTGTACATTAATGTGATTTTTTCTCTTTTCAAAGACATTAGAGTTCCTATTCAACAAGGTGTCCCAGAGGCGAAGTGCAGTAATTATCTCCATTTTATGCAAGCATTGTAATCCACATTTTGTAGCCTATGCCATGTGTCTTCCCAATTTGGCATAGAGAAGGGATGTACACTAAGGTTAGGCTTTTGGGTGCAGTTGTGCAGCAATTGCTGCCAGAATTCTTTGACATTGGGACATTCAAAGAACAAGTGGTTTATGTTTTCTATCGCGTAATCACAGAAGTAGCAATTAGTGTTAATTCTCAAGTCAATGGTGTAAGTGATTCCCTGTAGGCGGCATGTTTTGCTGCATGAGCCAAATGAAGAATTTGATCTTATTTGGGGTCTTTAGTTTCCAAATCCAGCCGAAATGGTCTTCATTAAAATTGTCATTGTGCATTAGTGTATCAAGGAAGGAGAAGACTGATTTGGTACTAAACATGCCATTTGGATTAAGGTTCCAGATTAGTTTATCCTCAACAGTGGTGGAGGTGGTAATGAAAGTGTTTTGTATTATCAAGGTGATGTCATGGGGGATTGGGTAGGGAATATAACTGAAATCCCAATCCCCACCGGAGAACACTTCATTAATCCTGGTGTTCATGTCATTGTGGTGCCATGGACCGTTAAGGATTTTATCCAGAGGTTGCATCTTGGGAAGCCATGAGTCAGTAAGAAATCTAACCCTATCCCCTTTGTGAACCACCAATTTAGTGCAACTTGTGCATATTTTCTAGCCCTCTTGAACATTCTTCCAGGTTCTAGTCTTAGCGTTAAACTTGTTCCCTCCTCCACTGTAGTGATTTCCCATGAGCACCCTAGCCTAGATGGAGGTAGTATTATTGTAGAGTCTCCAAGCAATACTGATGTGGCATGTTTTGTTCTTTAGGTGGGACTACTGGAAACGCAACCCTCCCTGTTCTTTGGTTTGGTGACAGTGGCCCACTTGACCATGTACTACTTCCTTTTTATAGGAAAATACCCCAAATAAAATTCCTTTGAATTTTGTCAATTTGGTTGGTACTTTGAGAGGGTAACTGGATATATTGCATTACATGGTTTGGGATGCTACTAAGGCATGACTTGGCCAGAGTGGTCCTACCAGCTATGTTCACGAACTTAATTTTCCACTCTGTCATTCTACTATCAAGGTTATCTATGATGAATTGGAAGTCACTATTCCTAGGCTTTCTGGTGAAGATGGGAAAACCAAGGTATTTGTCAAAGTCTTTAGCGCCTTTGATACCTAAAATGACACTGCGAGATGCGGCACATTCTGACTTGCAATTAGAAGAAAAAATCACTTTAGATTTCTGGAGGTTGACCTTTCGCCCCGATGCAACATTGAAATTACCCAAGATGGCTAAGATTGTCTCACAGGTTCTTCTATTGGCTCTGGCAAACATAGTGAGGTCACTAGCAAATAATAGGTGGAAGATTCTAGGCCCTCCCCTTCTGATACTGATAGGGAACCAATCCTTATCAGTTACAACTAGGGGTGTGCCTTCGAATCGGCTTATCGATAAATCAAATCGATTATTTGTTATCGGTTTATCGATATCAGTTTATCGATTTATCGATTTATCAATTTCGATTTCGAAATCTTCCTTATCGAGTTATCGATTTCGATTTCGATTTTGTCCTCTTTGGTTATCGGTTTATCGATATCAGTTTATCGATTTATCGATTTATCAATTTCGATTTCGAAATCTTCCTTATCGAGTTATCGATTTCGATTTCGATTTTGTCCTCTTTGGTTATTGGTTTATCGATAAACCGATAAGATATACTAAAAATACATATATACCCTTATTCTATAATACCCTTTTCCTTTACCCTAAGTCCCTAACCCTATTATTTCCTCTACCCATTCTTCAGCGCCGCTTTTACCTTTCTCCTTCTCTCCCGTGAACTGCAAACCCAGCAGAGAAAGTGAACTACGGCGTACTCCGGCAATTTCAATAGTACGTTTCTCCCTCTCTCTCTCTCTCTCTCTCTGTGCCTTTGTTACAATTTCAAGCATCAGCAGATTTCATCTCCGTTGCATGTGCTTGTTGACACAATTTTTATGTTATAAACGGTGTTCGTCTTATTTTAGCTTCTTTTTATCCATATTAGTTAGGTGTGTTATAGCGATATGCTTTCCATGGAATCTCGCAAATTTTCTTATTGGTGTAATCGATAACCGAATCGATAAACCCCACAAATTGATAAATCAAAATCGAAAAAATTGAAACCTTATTGAAACAATAATTGTAGCATATGTACAAATCTATAATCGATAAGTAATTATCGATAAGAGTCAAAATCAAATCGGTAAATCGAATGCACACCCCTAGTTACAACATCGTCAATATCTCTGGAAAGCCTTTCCATGCATATGATGAACGGATAGGGAGACATAGTCCCCTTGCCTACTGCCTCTATTGGTTTTGATGTAATCAGTCTGGGTACCATTGACAAGGATGGAGATGGAGCTTGTAGTGAGACATGACATGATTAGGGTGGTAAGTTTAATGGGGAACTTGAAGAAGAGAAGGGGTTCTCTGATGAAAGACCATTCTAACCTATCAAAAGCCTTCTCTAAGTCCACTTTTAGGATCATAATGGCATTCTTAACTTTCATGTTTTAGAAGTAGGCAATGTACTCTTGGACCACAATGGCAATATCAACAGCTCTTCTATTGGCTAAAAAGCTTGCTTGAGTAGGGCCAATGATGTTTTGAAGCAATGGTTTGATTCTATTGACAATGATCTTAGTGATCAGTTTATATAGTGTTGCACAAACCAATTGGCATGAAGTTTTTCAGTATAGTGTCATTAGGGCATTTAGGAATGAGATAGAGGTATGTTTGGTTTATTTCAGGAGGGACCATACCAGTGGAAAAGACAGTGTTGCAGAATTGTATTACACTGCCAGAAATTATGTGCCAGTACTTCTCATGAAAGAAGGGGTAGAGGCCATCAGACCCAGGTGCCTTCATGGCCTTGAAGAAGAACAAGGCACACTTGATCTCAGAGCCTATGGGTGGAGTCAATGGTGTCATGCTCCCTGGTAGCTAGTACATTAGCACTACTAGTAATGTGGATCTTGTTTAGCATTGAGCTATGGTGTTCGGTGGATAGATCTTGGTGAAGTAGCTAAGGATTGTGTCTTTAATGTCCTTGGGTTTCTGAATATTGTTCCCCACTTCATCCTTTAAGGACATTATCCTATTCCTTCTTCTTCTGTTAAGTGTGGATATATGGAAGAATTTAATGTTAGCATCTCCCTCACTTAACTAATTTATTCTGGATTTAAGCTTCCAGAAATCTTCTTCACTCTTTAGAATGACAGAGAAATTATGTTGGAGCTTGGCTTCAAGATCCTGAAGAAAGGTGCTAAAGGAGTAGGCATTGGACTTCTGAACGCTAGAAAGTCTGGCAAGGATATGCCTTTTCCTATGGAAGATGTTGCCAAAGACATGTTTATTCCAGTCAGCCACTCTGTTGGTAAAAACAGAGGTAGCTTTCAGGATATCAGTATTGGCATCAAAACTTCCCTCCACAAGAGGGAGGAAGTCAGGGCGGCTACACCACAAAGATTCAAACTTAAAAGGCTATTGGCCATGCTGTGACTCTGATGGATTAGTCTTAATAGAAGAGGACAGTACACTGAGTGGGTCCTAGGAAGATGGGTAGCAGTTGATTCAGGAAACTCCTCAATCCAATCATCTGTTGCAAAGCACCTATCAAGTCTTTCTAGGATTAGGTCTTGCTTATTAGAGTATCTTTTATTAGACCAAGTATATTTAGAGCATTTAAACCTAGGTCCACTAATTTGCAACTATTCGAGCATTTCTAGAATCTGATGCTTCTATTGGTGTTCAAGATATTACCCCCAAACCTATCCCTGGATTTTAGAAGTTCATTGAAGTCCCCTCCAACAAGCCAACTACCCCGTTACACAGAAGCCAGATCATCTAATGTATTCCAGAACTTATTTCTAGTATTCACACAATTACAAGCATATAGCAGAAAAAGCCATTTAGTGGAGGAGGGGAATACCTTGACCATGACATGCACTCCCTGTGGAGTAGTGTCTACTTTCTCTACCTTAAACAGATCATCCTTCCACATGAGCACAATCCCACCAGACTGGCCAACAGCAGGGGATTGGAATTGGGCATCAAACTTGAGCTCAACAGTGAGGTGTTTGTGTTCTGCCATTCTAGTCTCCAACAAGACCAGCATGGCAGGGTTATGGAGCTTCACTATAGTTGAGTAGTTCCTGCAGAACCCCGCACCATTAAGCCCCCTAGCATTCCATATTATGAATTCATTAAGAGCGGGGTTTTGGGTTGCAGTCTTCCTCTTGATTCCCTTCCCCTTTCTCACTAGGGTTGGGTTCATGTTACCCACTAGAGGGACCAGAGTCACTGCTGAGTTTTTTGAGTTTGCAAATGAGTGTACTCGGAGATCGAGTTTTCAACTTATGATCTTTTTGGGCATAGATCAATAAGCATTTCTTCCGACTACTCTTTGAACTATATCTCCATGGGTTCCTGCATGAGAAAGGCCTTTGTCTTTGGTATCCCTAATTTTTCTAGCATGTTCTCCGGGTCTACTTTAGACTCTCTAAGATTGTCCAACGCCATGGTGGTGCCTTTCTCGGTAGATCGATGGGTGAGAGTGGATGTGATGGTGGTGGGTGAGGAACTTGGACTATTGGTGGCCAGAGTTGGAAGGTTGAAGATGGGACTGGAGCCTCCAGGTTCGTGAGTGGGAACAAGGGCATGGTCTGGCAAAGCTGGCCCATGAGTGTGTTGGGTTACTCCATGGAAAGGGGTTTTTGATGCCTCATGTACTGGGCTTGGAGTAAAGTGGACGTCCATAACTGGTGTCTAAAATTTGCCAGACCCTGGTGGAGAAGTTGTGTGGCCAATCGAGCTAGTTACCTTGGATTTTGGATGGTTATTTTCATTGGGACAAACCCGACCATCATTTAGAGGTTTTGGGTGTGTCCTTGGAGTGCAATTTCCAACCATGACTCCGGCACTCTGGAGGCATTGGGGGTGGTGTATATGGTTAACAGAGTTGTGGTTAGTTTTTTGGAAGGAGGGTTGTTGTTTTCCATCATAAAGGTTATAGTGAATGGGGTTGGTGGTGTGGCTTTGGGTGAATGGAGAAGAGGATGAGGGAGAAGCATTATAGCCCATCTCTTCTTTGGGGTTTTGTATGGGACGATTTACCTTCTGCAATTAATCTTGAGGGATTGACAGGGGGTGTCACCTCAATGATAGTATTAGTTCTTGAGTTTGTAACACACAATTGATTATCTTCACTAGAAGAGGCAAGTTCGGGGAGAGATGGGGCGTGTCTTGTGGTGCACAGGTGCAGGCACGTTAGAGTGGCCTTTTATGAAGGAGTGGGCCAATTTAGGATGGGATTTTAGACAAGAGATCCTTTTCCAAAAAAAAGATACTCTATATTTGTGTAAGATCATATCCCGACCATTATTTAGAGGTTCTGGGTGTGTCCTTAGAGTGCCATTTCCAACCATGACTTCGGCACTCTGGAGGCACTAGGGTGGTGGATATGGTTAACAGAGTTGTGGTTAGTGTTTGGGAAGGATGGTTGTTTTTTCCATCAGAAAGGTTAGAGTGAATGGGGCTGGTGGTGTGGCTTTGGGTGAATGGAGAAGAGGGGAAGAAGCATTATAGCCCATCTCTTCTTTGGTTTCGTATAGGACGATTTGCCTTATGCAATTAATCTTGAGGGATTGACAGGGGGTGTCACCTCAATGATAGTATTGGTTCTTGGGTTTGTAACACACAATTGATTATCTTCACTGGAAGAGGCAAGTTCGGGGAGAGATGGGAGCGTGTTCTGTGGTGCGCAGGTGCAGGTGCAGGCGCGTTAGAGTGGCCTTTCATGAAGGAGTAGGCCAATTTAGGATAGGATTGTGCTGACAAGAGATTCTTTTCCAAAAAGGAGATACTCTATATTTGTGTAAGACTACCCGATTTGGGAGGAGCAGAGTCAAAAGGGGGGGGGGGGGGCGGGGGATCAAAAATTC
>ML422798.1:35640-63447 GCA_005239525.1 Nicotiana knightiana | reverse complement strand
AATTCGATGCGGTTTGGGTTATTGTGGACAGGCTGACTAAGTCAGCACACTTCATTCCTATGGACAGTATTTATACTTCAGAGTGGTTGGCTGAGTTGTATATTCGGGAGATTGTTCGCCTTCATGGGGTACCCGTGTCTATCATTTCTGATCAGGGTACGTAGTTTACTTCGCACTTTTGGAGGGCAGTTCAGCGTGAGTTGGGTACCCGAGTAGAGTTGAGTACAGCATTTCACCCTCAAACTGACGGACAGTCTGAGCGTATCATACAGATATTGGAGGACATGCTCCGTGCTTGTGTTATTGATTTTGGAGGTTCATAGGATCAGTTCTTGCCATTAGCAGAGTTTGCTTATAATAATATTTATCAGTCGAGCATTCAGATGGCTCCTTATGAGGCGTTATATAGTAGACGCTGCAGATCACCATTTGGATGGTTTGAGCCGGGAGAGGCTCGGTTGTTGGGTACAGATTTAATTCAGGAGGCCTTAGATAAGGTCAAGATTATTCAGGAGAGACTCCGTGCAACTTAGTCTAGGAAAAAGAGTTATGCCGATCGTAAGGTTCGTGATGTGGAATTCATGGTTGGAGAGAGAGTATTGCTTCGTGTGTCGCCCATGAAGGGGGTTATGAGATTTGGGAAGAAGGGTAAGTTGAGCCCTACGCATATCGGGCCGTTTGAGATTCTTGATAAAGTGGGGGAGTAGCTTATAGACTTGCATTGCCTCCAGGGTTATCCTCAGTTCATCCGGTATTCCATGTGTCCATGCTCCGGAAATATCATGGTGACCCGTTCCACGTGTTAGATTTCAGCTCTGTTCAGTTGGACAAAGACTTGACATATGAGGAGGAGCCAGTAGCTATTTTGGACCGGTAGGTTCGCCAATTGAGATCTAAAAGTTTTCCTTCGGTTCGAGTGTAGTGGAGAGGGCAGCCCATTGAGGCAGCTACTTGGGAGTCAGAGTCAGACATGCAGAGTAGATACCCACACTTGTTTGCCACTTTAGGTAATTTTCTATGTTCGTTCGAGGACGAACGTGTGTTTTAGAGGTGGAGATTGTGATGACCCAAGGGGTCATTTTTTAAAATTAGAATCTGTCCATGCTTAATATCTATAAAAAGACTTAAATTAAATACCTTGATTTGCATGCGCAGTCCGGGCGTGAAACCAGAAAGTTTTTATGTGGAAATATAAGAAATAGTGATTTTTAGAATTTAAATTTGATAAAAGTTGACTTTGGTCAACATTTTGAGTAAACGGATCCGAATCTATGTTCCAACAATCCCGGGACGTCCGCAGTAAAATATGGGACTCGGGCGCATGCCTGGAAACGAATTCCGAGGTCCCAAGCCTTAGAAATCAATTTTTGAAAGAAATTGTTTTGCTGAAATGTTTGTGAATTAAAGAAAAGAAATAATGCAAAAAATCATTGGTATCGGGCCCGTATTTTTTTTGGAGCCCGGTACAGCTTTGTTAGGATATTTAGAGGTTAACTGTGAAATTTGGTGAAAAACGGAATTCGTTTGACGTGATTCGGACATCCGGTTGAGAAACTATGAACCTTAAGAGTTTTTGATGAAAATGATGAGTTTTGAGGTTTAATTCATAGATTTACATGTTATTTTCATGATTTTATCGCACGAGCGAGTCCGTATGATGTTTTTAGACTTGCGTGCATGTTTTGTTTAGAGCCCCGAGGGCTCGGGTGAGTTTCGGATAGGCCACAGGATGATTTTTTTGCACTTAAATAACTGCTGGTTTTTCAATATCTGGTGTCCAGGTTTTTGTACTATGCGATCGCATAAATACAACCGCGATCGCATAGTGTAGTCTTCAGGAGCCCAAAACTTGCACTGTGCGACCGCAAGAGCAGGTGTGCGATCGCACTGCACCACCTGGACTGTGCTGTGCGACTGCTCAGTAAACACCGCGATCGCATAGCTTTAAAAATTAGGCCCGGGGGAGGGGAGGTCATACCCTGTGCAATTGCACTCTTTCTCCCGCGATCGCACAGCCCAATTTTTCCTTACCCTGTGCGATTGCACATCTTTATCCGCGATCGCACAGTTGCCCAGCCCAGCTAATATAAATATCTGTTAAAGAACGGGCAGAACACTTTCTTCTCTAAATTTTCGAAGTTCCAGCCCTAAAAATGATTTTTCTTCAGCAATCTTCATCCCCTATTCATAGGTAATCAATTTCAAACTTTATTTTTTCAATTTCTTACTATTTTGTATCACTTTTAAAGCAAAAATAAAGGATTTTCATGGTAAAAATCTAGGTTTTGGGTAGAATTAGGGAGTTTTTTTAAAATCTAATTTTTATATCAAATTAAGGTCGAATTTCAAAACTAATAGCATATTTGGGTTCGTGGGTGAATAGGTGAACGTAATTTGGTCCAAACCTCGAGTTTAGACCAAGCGGGCCCGGCGTCGGGTTTTAAATTTTTTTGAGAAAACTTAGGAAAAATTATATTTTTCAATAAAGTTAGTTCCTTTAGCATTAGTTAATGATATTAAGTTAATTTTGATTAGATTCGAGCAATTTAGAGGTGAATTCAAAGGGAAAAGCAATAATTGAGCAGTGAGTGGCCTGCGGAATTGAGGTAAGTGTTTGGTCTAACTTTGGCTTGAGGGAATAGGACTCCCCACTTGTTTGCTATGTGAAATGCATGGGCGTGGTGTATAGGTGTGGTGACGAGTATCTATGCACCACCCAAATTGTTTGTTAAACATGATCCCCTTTCCCGTTCCCCACTTATTTGATCATTGTCTTAACTGTTATATGTTCATTATTGTTTCTATGACTATTTGGCCTGGTTGAATTGTTGTTAGTTATTGTTGTGACTATTTGGAAAGAGTATTGGTTGTTTGAGTTGGTTTCCTAGTGATATAAACATGGTTGAGAGGTTTGGTATTGTTTGTATGAATTAAAGGTATTTATATTTGATGTTCCTGTTATTTCATGATTGAGAGGTTATGGATGAAGTTATGCGAATAATGCAGTTTATTATTTATAATTGTTGCGACAAAAGTATTGTGAAAGGCTTGGCCTGAATTTGTGAAATATTAAATAAATTGATATGTCTGGTGGGAGCAGGTTGCACGCCGCAACAAGGAGTGATAAGGATGGGCAGGTGGGATCGGGTTGCACGCCGCAACAGGAGTAATAAGGGTGATATTTTAGGGAGGAGCAATAAGGGAGGACAGGTGGGAGCGGGTTTCACGCCGCAACAAGGATCGATAAGGGAGGACATTTATATTTTTTTACTGATTTTCAAAGGAAATAAAGATTTGAAAAGCTAAACGTTTATTTTTACCGTTTTTTTTGAAAAACAAAGATTTGAAACTTTCTATTTTATATTACTATTTTCATATTTTGGCACTACTTTTATTCAAAGTTAAAGTTTTGAATTTTGAAGAGTTATTTGAGAATTGGTTATAACTGAGTTGATTTATTTTGTTGCAACACTTATTTATTTATTTATTTATTTGTTTTGACTTCCTGCTGGCTTTATTATTTATTTTTGTTATCGATTATATTGTTGAAGCCCGACTTAGCTTCGTCACTACTTCACGAGGTTAGGCTCGGCACTTACTCAGTACATGGGGTCGGTTGTACTGATACTACACTCTGTGCTCTTTTGCACAGATCCAGGTGCTAGTCAGCAGTAGAGGATTTCAAGACGACCACCCGATTCATTTGGAGACACGAGGTACATCTGCCGACATTCGCAGATTCCGAGAGTTTTCTCCTATTTTTACATACACTGTTTTATATCATTCAGAACAGTTACACTATTTCTTTCAACCATTATTTGTAGTATTCTTTAGTAGTTCATGAATTGTGACACCAGACTCTGGGGTAGTTCTAGATTCATTTATATGATTAGTTTCGTGGCTCGGTTTAATTAATTAATTGTTTGTTTCTCTTTATTATATTGGGAATCATTCATTAAATTCCAAAAGACTCAGTTTACTGTAGATTATTTTATTATGTCTAAATGGATAAATAATGGAAAGTAGTTAATCGAATTCTAACATTGGCTTGCCTAGCAAGTGTGGTGTTAGGCACCATCACGATCCCTAAGGTTGGAAATTTTGGTCGTGACAGAAAATTAGGTTAGCAAGGAATTGGGATGAACTCAAGAGATTTATAGCCTCAATTAAAGGGTTAAACCTAAAGATAGTAATACCCGACTTGAACCAATATCACTTGTATTGCATGAGCACCCATTTGGACTTGAGAAAGTGAAATTGGGAAAAATTATTCAAACTACCGAAATGTATAGAGTGAGTACTTGTGTGTGATGGTTATATTACGACCCCAATAAAAACAAGCTTGCCCTCGATTCTCGATACCTGTTAGATATCCACCTAGGCGAAAGTCACTACTCTAGTCCTTTTAAACACTTGAAAACTATCACCAAAAATATTGTACTTAACTTTAATCTTAGCATATAATAGAAATAGAAGTAGAAGTATAATCATCACAATCATGTTTAGAACTGCAATTAGGAACAACACACACATCTTGATTTAGATATATACCTAACTCCAAATCAATTAACTCCCTGTGGAAATCGATCCCGGCCTTGTTGGGTAAAACTGCATCGACCATCCTCGCTACTCTATAGTGGTGTAGGTTTGGAACCGATCAATTTTTGGCGTCGTTGTCGGGGATCGAACCCGGGTCACCCGCGTAACAGACGGGTCATCCACTATGCTAATGGAGGGGACTGCCCAGCAACACATACAACACAAACATCAGAGCAGGAGGCTGACAAAAATACAATGAGAGGATTTGTGGTTCCCCAGTCAGAGGACTTGGAGATCCAGCTAGAGGGTGTTGATGATCCTATGCAGTCCGAGGACCCCACTAGTGTGCCTGACCCAATGCAGATAGAGATCACATAGGGAGTTTTCTTTACTCTCTAACCCTTCCCTGATTTTATTTTGGTATTAGCATTGAGGACAATGTTATCTCTTATTTGGGGGGATGGTCTTATTTTGATTTGATGACATTGGCAAGTAATAACTATGATACTATTTCTCTTTATTTTTACTTATCGTTATTTTCACTTTCGTTATTTTTCACTTTTGGTATGTATATAACTTTACCATTCCATGTATATATTCATTTCCATTTTGTATATATTCGTTTCACTCCATTATTGTATATATTCATTTTACTTCCCGTAGTTTACTTCATAACTTCTTTTAGCTTCTTATTTTCTTTAGTAACTTCTTTTTGAGTTTTTAGCTTCTTTTTAAATTTTGTGTGATCAATAAGCCTTTGGTTTTCTTAATGTCACAGTTCTTTCCAAATGTGGATATTGTGTGAACCGGGTGGCTCTTCCCAACGATGGATGGCGTGGCAACCTTCTTAAGGGATTGAGTCCATTTTCTTTTTGCTTTGATATTTAGTAGTAATGAATAAAAGTGTCTCAAGTAGGCTTCACTTGGTACTAACACATTTACCTTCGACCTCATGGTTAGAGACAAGTTGATTGACAAAGAATAGTTCTAGTTATGACATTTAGACTCTTGAGTTGACTAAAACTATCATCAAGTGGTTTCTTTGAACCATCTGTGATCTTCAATCTTAGCTAGGGTTGTTGTGGTCCCTCGACTCTATTCTCTTTAACAATCCAGTAGCTTGAGAGGTGAGGTGTTGAATTGCAAGCCCAAGTCACGTGCCAATAAGTCTAGAACTTTCCCTCAATGTTTGTCTAGGCAAAATTCTAAGAGTAGCTCGATTTGAGAAGTGATTATAGGCTCTCCTTGGTCCCATTTGAACTTTGAAAGCATTTGTAGCCTACCAATGTGATATCCCTAGTCAACCCCTTTGAGCCTAAGATTTTTTCATTCAATAGCCACATTACAAGTATTTATCCGTTTTATAATGACCCTCTCTTTTCACCCAATCTTTCCTTAGCATTCATGATGAACAAATTGGCAAGAGCATAAGTTTGGGGGAGAGACGAAAAATTTGAAAGTGATAAAAAGTTTAAAGAACAAAAAGAATTGATGAAAAGGAATGGCAAAGAAAAGGATGAAAAGCCAAAAATAAACATGTCAAAATGAAAGTAAAGATTAAAAGGATACAAAGAAAACAATGTTGAAAGGTATGGAATGATGAGAGAAGGAGAAAAATTATTGTCATGAATAAGAAAGAGTGACAATGTGTCTCTCTAATTGCCCTAAGGAAGAAGAAACTGACTCAAAAAGTTAAGAAAGTATGAGCCGAAATGAGAAAATGGAGTGCTTAAGTAAAGATGAAACCATCATAGTTCATTATGTCCCACCTTGATCCAAAAGCCTTCATTACATTCCCGCTAAAGCCCTATATTATTTCAAGTTGAGTGAGCTTACAGTAGTGACGACTTACATAAGGGGCAAGCTTATGGTACTTAGAGCCGGACTTGTGACATTCTTTTGAGAGTGATTGGTGCACTTCTTCTCAATCCTTGATTTGAATGTTGCATTCTAAAAAGTGAGATTTGCTAAAGGAGACTAGAGGAGGAGGAGTCTGGGATCCACAATGACATACATGAGAGAGCGAGCTTCCTTGATGAATTGAGTCAACTCTTGATGCTCTTTTGTCACATTAGAACTATGGAACTCAAAAGTCATAGCATGATGTTGTTGATAATGCATTTGTGTTGAGGGTAATTGATAGTCCCAATTGATGCTTGATAGTCACCTTAGGACAGCTGAAATATCCTTTTCATTTTCTTGTGGAGGTGAAAATTACCTTATTTTCTTAAGGACAAGCAAAAGTTTAAGTTTGGGGGAGTTGATAAGTAGGGATTTTAGCCTATTATTTGCTCTCTTTTACTCAGGTTTTGGGCCAAAAATGCGTAAAAGTATTCCCGAAAACTAACTTAATGTGCTTGCTTACAAGGTTTGTTCAAAATGAGCTAAAGAAGCCATAATCAACTCATAAAGGAGTCAAACTTGAACAAAACCAAGACTGGGATAGAGCGCGAACCGCGACATAAAAGTGCGGTCGCGTAAGTGTTAACGCTGGGGCGGCCATTAACTCGCAGACCGCGAGTTGAAGATTCATAGAAGTGGTTTTTGGGCACAGAAATAGACGCGGACAACGGCAAAAAATGGCGGTAGTGAGATTACTGGCGCGACCGCTATTGGAATTTCGAGGACCGCATTTTCTCAGGTTCAGAGACCTTGCAAGTTGTGAAAAAATGAAGAGGGTGGTCCGCGTAAAAAAAAAAGGCAGCCGCAAAAATTGCTCACGCGGTGGAAAGTACGCGGTCTGCGAAACAAGGTTCATCCCAGTCTCAGATGTGAAGAAACGCGAACCGCGCTCAATATTAACGCGGTCGCGAAGGCAAGAGTGTGGCCGCGGTCAGAATTACGCGGCCGTGAAATCTTCGCAGGGGTATTATTGTTTGAAAATTTCAGCTTAGTATAAATAGACCTTTTTGTCAATTTTATATTAAGTTTTAGTTTTGCTGAGCACGTGAAACGGTTGGTTTTCCCTTTTAGGCAATTTTGTAATTACTTTCAAACTTTAGATTTTCATCTTTTACTTTAATATTATGGATTATATTTCATCTTTGTCTTTGATTTCTGCTGTTATTATGAGTAGCTAAACCCCATAGCTAAGGTTGTGACCCAACCCTAATGTGGGTATTTGATGGGTCTTAAATTTTAGAGCTTAATTGTTTATGGGTTAGTGATATTTAGCCTAATTCATGCTAGAATTATAGAATTACTGGTTGTAAACACTGATTCATGCCTTTATGACTTAGGCTCTTCTTGAGAAAGAGGGATTAAGTCTAGGAAAATTAGGCTAACAAGGAATTGATATGAACTCAAGAGATTGATAGCCCCAATTAAAGAGTTAAACCTAGAGATAGTAATACCCGACTTGACCCAATATCACTTGTATTGCATGAGCACCCATTTGGACTTGAGAAAGCGAAATTGGGAAAAATCATTCAAACTACTGAAAAGTAAAGAGTGAGTACTTGTGTGTGATGGTTATATTACAATCCTAATCAAAACAAGCTTGCCCTAGATTCTCGATACCCGTTAGATATCCACCTAGGCAAAAGTCACTACCCTAGTCCTTTAAACACTTGAAAACTATCACAAAAAATATTGTACTTAACTTTAATCTTAGCATACAATAGAAATAGAAGTAGAAGTATAATCATCACAATCATGTTTGGAAGAGCAATTAGGAACAACACACGCATCTAGACTTAAATAGATATCTAAGTCCAAATCAATTAACACCCTGTGGAAATCGATCCCGGCCTTATTGGGTAAAACTGCATCGACCATCCTCTCTACTATATAGTGGTGTAGGTTTGAAACTGATCAGATATCAATTTTCAAAATTTATTTTGGAAAAATATGAAACATGACTTATACCCTTGAATTCTAAAAATTATCACAAATACCCAACAATACCATTATCAATAACATTCATCATGTTAGCGCAAACTATAGTTTTGAACATAAATAAATTTGTTAAGAGGCAGTTGAGGAGCATGGAGTCGTCCTGTAAGCTTGAAGGAATATTGTTTGCCCATGGATTAGTTCATTTTATTATAATTAGGAGTGACAAAATGGTTAAAACAAAATAGTTAACCACCCATATTATCCACTAAGAAATGGGTTGGATAATGAACTTTTTAAAAACGGGTCAAATATGGATAAGAACCATATTATCCATTTAGAAAAAGGATAAACAATAAGTAACTAATAGATAACCAATGGTCTAACTTTTACATTTGTAAAGCCTCAAATTGATGGTTCTTCAAGTTAGGTAGACTAAGAATGCTCTCAAAAGTGATCATATACAAGAAGTCATGGATAATATGGTACAGTTAACTCGTTTATTATTCGAATTAAATATGGACCGGACCGGATAATTTATCCAATTTTTATTACCTTTTGTGACCCGAACCAGACCCAACCCAACCCGACCCGCCCATTCGCCGCTCCTAACTACAATTGACATCATACAGAATTTTAAGTAAATAAAGGGTTACTTTGACTGCATGTACAACGACTTAGTCATTTATTCTCCACTAAGCCACGTAAGCTGGTACAATTCAAAAGGATTTTCACCTTTTTGTATAAGGGATGAGGATAAAATTTCTAAGGTTTTCTATTAGGTCCCATCATATACCATGAGCAAGGTAAATTATAACCCATTTTCTATTGTATATACTTTTTAATATGTGCTCAATAATTTTAAACGTTTGTGAAAAAAATAATTTTTATACTATGCTTGAATTGTAATCTAGAGCATTTTAAATCTTTTAAAACTCAGTTGAGAGCTTTGGAGTTTCTCCATTTTTCTAAATATTCTAAAACTACCATTTGTATTGGTAAAATTTAATTTTTCAGGAAGACTTTAATGTTGAACTCATTTTAAATAATTAACATAAAAAAGCAAAAGAGCAAAAACATAAAACATTATCAAAATAATAGTGACTTTTATATGGTTATCTAGGCAGAGTTACCCATCTTTGTTTATAAAACTTATCCCTTAAAATATTACATAAAATAATTTGTGCGTCATATACTGCATAATTCACTTACGGCTAAAGTATACAACAATATAAAAATCGACTCAGTTGTTAAAATAACATAGCAAAAGCATAAAAGAAGACATACCACTAAAACTCTTATGACTATTTTGGCAGTTCAAATATTTAGGATTTAAATTTTACTTGATATTATCTATATACGGTCTAAATCAGGAAGCTCGATTTCGTAGGCTCGAGATGTTGCCTCGAGGGCAGAAGTTTAGAAAAGGTTGAGCTCGGGTTCGAAGGTGGAATAAGAGGTTCGAGGGCCTGGGTGCTCATTGAGCATTGAAGCTAGGTACGACCGATGCCAAATAATGCCGCTATGAGTTTGTTATGGAAAGGACAAGATTCTCGCCACGTCCCCGAAGATCATAACTCAAATTCCGGGATAGATTTGTACAAATTAGTACAAATCCGTACTAGGTTGTTATACAACTGTACCAATAAAATTCTTTACTGTAAATAGAAGTGTGCCTTATTTAGGATTTTCCCTCCTATATAAAGGGGACCCCAATCATTTGTAATCCCATCTAATCATTGGCAAAGAATATACTATCTTAATTTCTCGCTCATTGTTCTTCAGAATTGTTCCCTATCTTTACTGCTCTTACTTTATTGTTCTTGCTTTATCACCCTTTACCCCCTCGAGGTCATCGAGCTCGAGGTCCATACTGCCCGAGTGACACTGGTTTGGTTCATCAATTCTTCTCATTTATACTCTATACCACTCGTTTATCAATTAGTATTGGACTAGATCACATGTCTTTAAAATCACAAATCAAATTTAATTGTTACTCGTATTTTCGAGGTAAACAGTGTGGCGCCCACCGTGGGGCTAAAGGTAATAGTGATTATTTCAGTGCTAATTTTCTGATAACACACGTTATTCTCACACTTTTTCTTGCCAAATATTCTTTGATTTCAGGCTAAAACATGTTGAACTCAGCACACACACCAGTGCATGGTAATGACGGCCTCAGATTCCACGGGAAAAATGAAAATACAACAGCTTCAGGAGCCGGTGTGCCACCGCTCAACCCTGGGGTAGCACCAATTCCTAACCCAGTCGATATTGGTTCACACATTGCTATAAACGTTGACTTGGGCAAGGACGTAGGAGGAAGCGTTTGTGGAGAAGTTCAACACAGTGGCCTAAGAACAGAAGGTCGAGGAGACGGGGAAGTCAGTCTCCAAGTGATTTTCGAAATGTTGCAAGCGCAACAGATTGGTATCGCTCAGTTGCAAAGCCAACAAAAGACTCCGAGCGTGGTGGGACCAGAAACTACTCATCGTGCTGAACCATTCCCCGAAAGGTCGAGCAACAACGGATCAGGAGCTGATCCCACCATCATGAGAATGCTCGAAGAACTCACAAAGAGGATCGAGTCTGGAGAGAAAAGGATCGAGGAGAACGATAAAAAGGTGGAAACGTACAACTCGAGGGTCGACCAAATACCGGGAGTACCTCCGGTTTTGAAAGGACTGGATTCTAAAAAGTTTGTGCAAAAACTTTTCCCCCCGAGTGTGGCCCCCGAAGCCTATTCCGAAGAAGTTTTGCATGCCGGACATACCCAAATACAAGGGCACCACCGATCCCAACGAGCACATCACTACATATACTTGTGGTATAAAGGGAAATGAATTGGAGGACGACGAGATCGAGTCTGTTCTACTGAAGAAATTTGGGGAGACTTTGTCCAAAGGGGTCATGATTTGGTACCACAACCTGCCCCCGAACTCTATTGATTCGTTTGCCATGTTGGAATATTTGTTTATAAAGGCACATGCTGGTGCTATAAAGGTTGCAGCCAGGAAGTCTGGCGTATTCAAAATCAAAAAAAGGGACAATGAGATGTTAAGGGAATTTGTATCCCGGTTTCAGTTGGAACAAATGAAGTCACCACCAGTCTCCGATGGCTGGGCTGTTCAAGACTTCACTCAGGGGCTAAATGAGCGGAGCTCGATAGCATCGAGGCAGTTAAAGCAGAATTTGATCGAGTATCCCGTTGTGACTTGGGCGGATGTGCATAACAAATATCAGTCGAAGATCAAGGTCGAAAATGATCAGTTGGGAGCCCTTTTGGGCTCGGTTTATCCAAGCTGACTAGCAGCAAAATATTCGAGAGAAGTGGATAGGGAATCGAGGACGAACAAGGAGATATATCAGCCATACGCCGAAGAGCGAAGGACCAGTTCGAGGCGCAACCTGTCACATCCCTTTCTAACCCCCAGAAGAAGATATGGCGTGTTATGGATTGTGGGTTAAAGAGTTTTTCCAATTAAAGTGACAAATTTAAATAGGGATTATTTTATTTACAGAGTCGCCACTTGAAATTGATTTTTCGGTGTTCCAAGTCACCTTTTATTTGAATCCCTAGTCAAGGAAGGTTTGAATCTATTTTTATCGGTCCCCGAAAACAAAGTTCGGGTAAGGAATTCTGTTGATCGGGGAGAAGGTGTAAGGCATTCCTCGAGTCCCGTGGTTCTAATACGGTCGCTTTATTGACTTTAAACTTGGCTTGAATTAATTTTGAACAAACTGTGAATTATAAGATTTTCATGTTTTACCTATCCGCTTTTACTTCTTGATTATTAGATTTATCAAAAAATGATATTGGACAAAATAACGTTGTCATAACCACGCTACGCAAAGCGAATGCATGAACGAATAACAAAATTAATTAACTTATCATAATTGCGCTTCGCAAGAGAATCCAAAATCACGACAATCAATTATTTGTAGTACTTTCGAGAAATTACTACATTTGAGAAAATTATTTTTTGAAAATTATTAAAAGTCAATTATCGCGCTACGCAAGCGAATCCACGATTTTGGCAAAGGATTAACTAAAAATAGGTATGATATGAGATTATTTAACTAATTTATTGAATGTTAAGCATCACGCTACGCAAGCGATTCCGTGAAGTCAAAGTGCGCCTACTAATTGCCTAGTGTTTAAATTAATTAGAAGGAAATGAGTTAATTTAATTAGTAACGTAAATCTTTATTCTTTCTAGCCTTATCGTTGGGAAAATTATGCAAATAAATGTTGGACCAACTCTATCTATTTTAAATAAATGAGTTAAATTCTTGTTAAAAGAGAAATGAGCTAGCTTATGAATTCTAGAGCTTTTTAGGCTGCTGGAATTTATTAAAAGAAACAGGCCAGCTAAAATATTTATTAACTTGCATATGATGTTCGACTTATGTGGTCCAACTCTAATAACCAAATGGTCAACTGAAGCTAGCAAATAATCTTTGTAACAACTTATATAAAAATATCCTTTGAATTTTAACATGCTAAATCATGGTAATAGAGAGACCTTCATATGAATCAAGAAATTTAGTCCATCTCATGCTCAATCAAGAAGACAAGTACATTGGTAGTCCCACACTCTATTTTAGAACAAATGGCCATAACAAATTATATGTGAAAAACCTCTTTTATTGAAAAAAAACGAAGAACCTATATTCACCATATTCATTCAACCTTAACTGAAAACTCCATTTGTGAGTGTCTAAAAAAGACTACTGAAAATGAGACCATTTAGCTTTAAAATAAAATCAAAACTATGTCCAAACAGTGGCAAATGAAAAGAAGAAGAAATAAATTTTTTTTTAGCTTGGCAACAAACAGAGGGACAAACATGAAACTACATGGGTTCAAAATTTAATACATACTCCTTTCACACAACCACACAACTGAGAGCCAAGCAGAATTATATCCTAAACTTTGGCATAAGACTAAAAATGCTTGACCCAGTTTAATTAACTAACATACTGTCATAACATTATCCAACACACAGGAGCATGTAAAAATCAAATACAATAAGACTACGAATGAAGCTACTAATATTTCCAGGAATCATTCCTTTCATTCCAACTTTATTTTAAGAGTTTACATGGTCCGAAAGTTACCTGGACAGAAGAAAGAAGAACAAATACAACAAAGTCAGCTCTTTCCAAAATTAAAAGGTGGGCAGCAGAACGGCAACATCGAAGCCGCAAAAATAGCAACAAACGGTAGATTACAAAACCAAGAGGATCAACCAGAAATATCCTAGCGGAACAAAGCTTGAAACTAGTAGCTATTTGCCCCAAAAATTGACTAGAATCCCTCTATTTCTTACAAGTTTTGCACTCTAAGAAACGCTCACCAATCTCAGAATTTTCAGCTTGCTATTGGATATGTTTAACTGCTGATTTTTACTCTCAAAGTTGTATTTTTTTTAGTGTGTAAAGATGTTCAGCAATTGTGTGATCGATTGTCCCCTTAAGTCTGAAAAATGACCTCTTTAAGTAGGAAAAATAAGTCCTTTTGGACAGATTTTGGTTCACCAAAAATCTGTCCAAAAGGACTAACTTTCGTGTGCCAAAACAGTCCATTTTTCACCAAATTCTGTCACAAAGCAGAGTAGTTGTGTTTACGGCATATTTAAACAGTAAAATACCCAACAACCATGTACTTTAAACTCAAGTATTCAACTTTTATCTACACATGACAGAAATTCAGCTTATACACTCAAACTCCAACCAAATACGAGCTAGCAAAGTAGAAACAAGACTCAAAATGTAATCGAACTAAGTATTCAGGCAAGCTAGATTAGAATGAGTTTGATTTCTGCAAACTAACATGGAATAACAACTGAATTTCACAAGCTAATGCTCGAAAAGAAAATTTAAACGAACGTCGCTAAACTATCATGATTAATAACAACTAAATGTACGACTAACTATATAAACAATTCAACTAATCTCTTTGGTTTTTTCATGAAATCAACATAAAGACTTAACTAACGATCGACTAGGTCGAATAACTAAAAATTCAAACTTAACAACTCTATACAAAATAGTCGACTGACTAGGTCGAAGAATCAAAAGTCAGAACTAATAGAACACAACGAATGACCCGACCGGCTAGGTCGAAGAACTGAAAGTTCAAACTTAACAAATTCACACAAAATAGTCGACCAGCTAGGTCGAAGAACCAAAAATCAACGAACTACTCAACCGGATAGGCCGAAGAACTAAAATTCACACATTTATAAAGTAAGATGTAATCGAAAACCAATACTACCCTAGCTCAATTGCACACAAATAAAAGCGACATGAATGGAAATTAAATTAAAACTAATACTAATTACGAAGCAAAAATTAGAAAAGATAAAAAGGAAGTGAGACTTATACAGATCGAGGGCCCATGAAACTGTCCATAAATCTCAGGGATGGCACGTGCAACGACAAACGATGATGAGCGACCTTCGAACGAACTTTTCTAGGCGGCAGGTGTTAGGACAACCAATTCAGGTGAGTTGACTAGTGATTTCAAAACCATGTCGCCTAAAAAGGGCCGTTCCTTGGCCGTATCTAAGCAAAAAGAGGCTCAACGTGCTTGGTTATGGTTGGACGGCAGTAGGGCGGCAGTGGAGGTGGGTGGCAGTGGCGGTGAGGTTTTTCTGGGGTGAGCTTGTAGGGGAAGTGTAGATCTCTTTGAGATCTACACATTTATATAGGTTTTATGAGGGTGGAGTGGCCGGTTCACCGGGAAACGAAGAGGGAAGTAGAGGCGGCTATCTAGGGTTTTGATTTCGCGGAATTTAGAGGTTTTTTAGAAGATTTGGGGCTTGGATTAGGAGAGAAGGTAAAGAGAGGAAGACATTGGTGTAGGTTTTGTGGGCTTTGGACAAAGTCCGCCGGCGGTGGCGTTTTCTGGCCAGCGAAGATGGATGGTCTCTAAGGATAAGGAGAGAGGAAGAAGAAAGAGATAAAGGGGAAAATGGGGGCAATTTCCGGCCTATCTAGGTCTTAAATACCAAGAAGAGAGATCAAATAATGACCGTTGGATAAGGGAGAGATGAAGGGATGAGATTTGGTCTGGGATCACTTAATGAAACGACGTAGTTTAAACATGAAACTACGTCGTTTTGGACAAGGTCTTGGCAGGCCTAGTCCTAAAGAAAACATACAAGTAAAAGAAAAATCTTTTTGGTGTATATAATTTAAAGATACAAAACTAAAATGTACAAATAAAAGGTAAAAATAATTTTGGTATTTTTAATAAAGGAATGCAAATAAAAATGCACAAACAATTAAAAATCATTCAAATACTAGTATTAAAAGCGTGAAAATATTAGGTATTCACAGCTGCCCCTCTTTGCTCGAGAACATGAAGAGTTTTCGTGCAAAGAAAAGTGAATGATGTGACCAATTTTTGCTCACACATCACTACAGTGCAAGCATTTTCTTTTTTTTGAAAAAGGTGACCGAACCATGCTTCTGAGGCTGCCTACATATCCTTGGGTATAAAGGAATCAGGTCAGTGTAGTTCTGGAAAAACTTGGTAGCTGGGACTACCGGACACTGAAGTTTTAAGCCTGTTGCTGTTGTGGTTGTTGCTGTTTCTTGCTGCTTACAACAAAAGAAGAGGAGAACTACATATTGTTGCAAGCTAAGAGTTACAAAATTCCTATCTATGCATCTTCTGGAGTCAAATCTTGATTCTTGACTTGTTCACTTGTGTTGACCTTAGATTGGATCTTGATTCTCCTTGAAGAAAAGATTATGACTCAATCTCGATTGCTTGATTTATGGATCAGAATTTGAGAAGATGAATCTTGAGAAGCTGGGTTGCTGACACATTGTCAAAGTTAACTCCAACTATCATGTGATCGTCCTTCTGAGGATAACTAAAATTGCAAGCTTGATCGTCACAAACTGTGCTCTACGGTGGGGCCTGCAAAGCCATCAAAGACGAACAAAAATTTTCTGCCCCAGCTTGGACTAGGAAAATTTTGTGAGTTATTAGAGAAAGATATAATCTATCTAATTTAGTGAAAGGAAGACGAAAATATTAGTATAAACTAGTTAAACAAGATAAAATTTTGTAATAAGGGATTGTGTACCCTACGTTACCAGAGGATATGTAATCAGGGGTCGGTGCCCTGTATTACTGAAAGAAAATGTAACCAGGGGTTGGTACCCTGTATTACTGAAATGAATGTAACTAGGGTTCGGTACCCTGTATTACTGAAAGGAATGTAACCAAGGGTTGGTAACATGTATTACTAGGAAGGAATGTAATAAGGAGTTGGTACCCTGTATTACTGGAAGGAAAGTAACCAAGGGTGGACGCCCTGTATCACTAGGAAGGAATGTAACCAGGGGTTGGTACCCTGTACTACTAAAAGAAATGTAACCAGGAGTTGGTACCCTGTATTACTAGAAAGGAATGTAACCAGGGGTTGACGCCCTGTATCACTAGGAAGGATTGTAACCATGGGTTGGTACCATGTATTACTAAAAGAAATGTAACCAGGGGTTGGTACCTTGTATACTAGAAAGGAATGTAACTAGGGGTTGGCACCCTGTATTACTAAAATAAATGTAACCAGGGGTTGGTACCCTGTATTACTGGAAATAAATATAACAAGGGGTTGGCACCCTGTATTACTAAAGAAAATCGTAACCAGGGGTTGGCACCCTGTATTACTGAAGAGGAATGTAACCAGGGGTTGGTACCCTGTATTACTAAAAGGTTTGTAACAGGGGTTGGCACCCTGTATTACTGAGAAGGAATGTAACCAGGGGTTGGTACCCTGTATTACTGATAAAGTGTTGAATCCCTCTAGGTGAAAAGTATCTACCCGAGTTAAACTACTTAACAACCTGAGCGAAGAGTACTTCTACCCGAAACTATGAGCTAGATCCCTCTAGGCGAAAAGGGTTCTACCTGAGTTAAGCTACGTGAAACATTCTGAGTGAAGAGTACTTCTACCCGAAACTGTGAGTTGGATCCCTCTAGGCGAAAAGGGTTCTACCTGAGTTTAAGCTACGTGAAACATCCTGAGTGAAGGGTACTTCTACCCGGAACTATGAGTTGGATCCCCCTGGGTGAAAAGGTTCTACCTGAGTTAAGCTACGTGAAACATCCTGAGTGAAGAGTACTTCTACCCGGAACCATGAGCTATATCCCCCTAGGCGAAATGGTTCTACCTGAGTTAAGCTACATGAAACATCCTGAGTGAAGAGTACCTCTACCCGGAACCATGGGCTGGATCCCCCTAGGCGAAATGGTTCTACCTGAGTTATGCTATGTTAAACATCATGAGTGAAGAGTAATTCTACCCGGAACTATGAGCTGGATCCCCTAGGCGAAATGGTTCTACCTGAGTTAAGCTACGAAAATGGGAGGTATGGACAATAGTGATGCATGCTGAAAAAGAAAATGGTGATTTTAAGGAGCTTACGTTTGGGGACATTCGTCCTTTGAGAATCAGCATCCTGCACTTCTTTGTTCCTACTTCAAACAAAGAAAAAATTGTGAGTTTTCAAAGTGGTGGTTGGTTTGTGGCCTTGATGCCCTGTTGCAGTTTGAATTCACGGGAATTCCACTGCTGAAGAGGTGATTCCATCAGTATGGTATCGAGGTGCTCAGATACTCTGTTTTGCATTCTGGAGACCTTGTTTTCTGGCGTTGCCCCAACTGTTTCATACTCGGATGTCCATGGTTCCGCTAACCCTTGCCCCTAAGGCAATGCAATATTTACCTTTAAAATCAAACTCAAATGTCTTGCACCCAGTACCAGTTTTGTGTTCGTAGTGCTTATCAACTTTTCTCATGAAGCAGGCCCCGCTTAGGCGACCTTTTCAGTTTCTTTGAGGCACTTTGTTCGCCTTAATGAATGAGATCACAGATGGATTTTGCCTTTCATCAGTGCCATATATGCCCCAAATTGTGCTCGATATTACGGGGAAACTGTAGCCAGTTTTGCAGCCATTTCTTTGCTTCGCTTTTGATGCAAGATTATACCGAAAGGGACTCAAGGAAAAATTATGGATAACAATAGAAAATAATTGAAGGTGAAAAAGAACTGTGCTTAAACAAAAGATGTCCCTTTCGGGGAAAGGAATAGGGAGACTTATCTGGAAGTATGTGCCGACTTCAATGAATAATAACATGCATTTTGGACTGGACGCCTGATCCGTCTACGATGTCTAATTCTCAAAATCCTCCCTAAATATTCTTCTTGAAACTGTCTTGCGTTGTGCACATGCCAGAGTATTCAAAGCCCTCATTCGGCTAGTAGCGCCCTTTGCGGGTTTTCGCTAACTCACCTCTCTTATTTCTCTACTCACTGTCGCCTTATGGTACCAATTTGGGTTTTCACCAATAAGAATCTCTCATTTCCCTGCTCACCGTCGTGTTACAGTGCCCATACAGGTTTTCACCAATAAGACTCTCTCATTTGTTCTTTTTTTTTTACTGAGATACGACATGGGGAAGGTTGCCCAATGACCCTGGCATGGGGACTACAAATATTTTCAAAGGTCGATCAACAGTTCTTAACAGGGAGAAGGCACCTTGAACTGAATTACAACTTTTGGAACCGTTTCTATAGAAAACCATAAAATAAAACAAAACTTCTGCCCCAGTTTTGGAGTATGGGGAATATGGATTTTTTGTTGTGATGGGACCGAACCCAGGGTAAGGCTGCCTACGTATCCTTTCAGAATCAAGTCGGACATAGTTCAATGACTCAGAAGATTTGTTGTTTGGCTTCTTTTCTTTTCTTCTTTTTTTGTTGTTGCAAGTACACAGGTTCCAAAAAGCGGAAAACAAAGAAGACAAATACAACTCAAAAGGGTTAACAAGAGTGTGACACCTATTTGGAACAACGAGCAATGATAGCCTTTGTCATCTCGATTCTGAGAAAATCATGTGTGAAAGTTCCACAGTGGGTATATATCAGACATAATATCTTTTGACTGCATCTGCGTTAATAGTCATGCCTGGTACCCTTCCTTATTCATCTACCAAGTACAAGGCCCCTTTTGGTAACACTTTATTTATGATGTAGGGTCCTTTCCAGTTTGGGGCGAACTTTCCTTTAGCTTTTACTTGGTGTGGAAGAATGCATTTCAGAATGAGTTGGCCCACCTCGAAGTGCCTTGGACGCACTTTCTTGTTGTAAGTGCGTGCCATTCTTTGCTGGTATAACTGGCCAAAGCACACTACTTCTAGCCGCTTTTCATCAATCAACATTAGTTGTTCTAATCGGGTCTTTATCCATTATGTATCTTTAATCTCCGACTCCGCAATGATCCGAAGAGAGGGAATTTCGACTTCAGTCGGTATTACAGTTTCCGTTCCATATACCAACAGATAAGGAGTTGCACCAACAGATGTATGAGCAGTCGCGCGTTATCCCAAAAGAGCAAAAGGAAACTTTTCATGCCATTGTCTGGAATCTTGGATCATCTTCCTAAGAATCTTCTTGATGTTCTTGTTCGCTGATTCAACAACTCCATTGGCTTTTGGCCGGTAAGGGGTAGAGTGTCAATGCATAATTTTAAATTGCTCGCATACCTCCTTCATCAAATTACTATTGAGATTGGCTGCATTATCAGTGATAATGGTCTTTGGGATACCAAAACGACAGATGATGTTGAAATGAACAAAGTCTACCACTGCTTTCCTGGTGACTACTTTGGAAGTGATGGCCTCTACCCACTTGGTGAAGTAATCAATTGCAACCAAAATGAATCTATGCCCATTTGAAGCCTTTGGCTCGATTGGCCCAGTAACATCCATTCCCAGAGAAACAAAGGGCCAAGGAGAGGACATGGGATGCAACTCCAAAGGTGGGGAGTGAATCAGGTCACCATGAATTTGGCATTGGTGACACTTGCGAACAAAACTGAAGCAATGTCGCTCCATAGTAAGCTAATAATACCCTGCCCGCAGAATCTTCTTTGCCAAAACATATCCATTCACGTGTGGTCCACATACCCCCGAATGCACTTCACTCATGATCCCCTCAGCTTCTGTGGCATCTATGCATCTCAACAAGTTCAAATCCGGGGTCTTTTTGTAAAAAATTTCCCTATTCAGGAAGAAACTGCCGGCGAGCCGCCTTATAGTTCTTTCTTGATCTGCCTTAGCATGCTCTGGGTATTCCCTTGTTTTCAGGAATCGTTTTATGTCATGATACCAGGGTTCACCATCTAGTTCTGTCTTAATAGTATTGCAATAACCGTGTTGATTCCGAACTTGGATTTCCAATGGATCAATATGAGTGTTACCTGGATAAGGGATCATCGAGGCTAAGGTAGCCAAGGCGTCGGCTAGTTCGTTGTAAAACCTAGAAATGTACCTGAACTCAATGGATTTGAATCTTTTACTCAGGTCTTGCACACATTGTCTGTATGGAATAAGATTGATGTCTCGAGTCTCCCATTCGCCTTGGGCTTGCCGGATAAGCAAATCAGAATCTCCCATAACCAATAGTTCATGCACATCCAGATCGAAGGCCATTTTAAGACCCATGATACAAGCTTCGTATTCTACCATATTATTGGTACAAAAGAAACAGAGTTAGGCCCTTGCAGGGTAATGTTGTCTGATAGGCGAGATGAGGATTGCCCCGATCCCAACTCCTTTGATATTGACAGCCCCATCAAAATACATTTTCCATACATGGCTATTGTCCGGAACTACTTCTTCTATTGAGTTGACCTCTTCGTCTGGGAAGTATGTGCTCAGTGTCTTGTAATCATCATCAATTGGATTTTCTTCCAAATGATCTTCCAAAGCTTGTGCTTTCATTGCGGTGCAAGTGACATAGACAATGTCGAACTCTATGAGCAGAATCTGGTTTTTCCGAGCCTGCCAGTGGGCATCGGCTTTTGAAAGATGTACTTCAAAGTATCCATTCTGGATATGAGGTAAGTGGTGTAGGCTAGGAGATAATGCCTCAACTTCTGAGCAACCCAAGTCAAGGCACAACACGTCCTTTCTAAAAGGGTGTACCTAACCTCATAATTGGTTAACTTCTTGCTCAAATAATAGATTGCCTGTTCTTTTTTGCCCGTTGCATCATGTTGCCCCAGAACGCATCCAAAGGAATTATCCATCATAGACAAATATAAAAACAAAGGCTTACCAGGTTCAGGTGGGACCAGTACATGGGGTTTTGACAGATAGTCTTTGATCCTATCAAAAGCTTTTTGGCAATCGTCCGTCCACTTGATAGCAATATCCTTTTTCAGCAGCTTAAGGATGGGCTCGCACGTGGTTGTGAGCTGAGCAATGAACCTACTGATGTAGTTCAACCTCCCAAGCAAACTCATGACTTCCTTTTTATTCTTCGGGGGTGGCAAATCTCGAATGGACTTTATCTTAGATGGATCCAATTCGATGCCTCACTGGCTGACTATGAAACCGAGGATCTTCCCAGATGGAACCTTAAATGCACACTTGGCTGGATTAAGCTTAAGGTCATACCTTCGAAGCCGCTCGAAGAACTTTTTCAAATCGCGCACGTGATCAGCTTGTGTCTTTGATTTTATGGTGACACCATCGACATATAGTTCTATCTCTTTGTGCATCATGTCATGGAAAATGGTGGTCATGGCCCTCATGTAAGTTTCCCCTGCATTCTTCAAATCGAATGGCATGACCCTGTAACAATAAGTACCCCCATGGAGTGGTGAAAGCGGTCTTTTCTACGTCATCCTTATCCATTAGAATCTGGTGGTACCTAGCATAGCAATCCACGAACGATTATATCTCATGCTTTGCACAATTATCTACAAGAATGTGGATGTTGGGCAAAGGAAAATTATCCTTCGGACTTAAACCCGACATATCATCATAAGACCAAGCAAACACGTCTCTGTATTCAAATAAAAGTTGAATCAAGGAATCTCTGGTTTTTTGTTCAGTGTGAATGCTTATCTTTGTTTCTCTAACTTCGTTGTGACTTACGATATTAATGGATTCATTTTCATTGAGGTTGGGCTTAGGCTTATTTTCAAATTGTTCCAACTCTCTTATTATTTGCTCAACATCCTCATCTTCGTCATATTCAACCTCTTGATGCATTATTTCGAAATTAGACAGCTTTTTAAGATCTGGGTGTAAATTCCGCATGCATGTCATGTTATTAAAGCCGGCATTAACAAAACTGAAATGGAAGCAAAATGATTGAATTAGGAAAAGGAAAAGATACAGAATTTAATANCGGCACGACTAGTGCCTTCACCAGACTGGATCATATTCACTTCAGAAAACATCTGGCTGAATCCATGGCAAATTTCGTCAATGTTTTCCTACGCCGAGGAATGTTAACCTTCTTGGATTCGTGGCTTGAAAAAAATGTAGAAAGTGTGAAGGATGGGTTGTTGCAAGACCTATCCGTGCTTTTTGCGGTGTTTGGTTTTGTCTTCGTCTGCTTGTGTCGGCCTGAAGCCTAAACCGAAAGTACCCTGGTTACTGAACGGAGAAATGGGCTCCGAAATTCCTTGATCTCCCTAATGGTATCTCTCGCTGAGCCATCAAAAGCTCAAATACAGACATTGCTGGGTCGGATTCTATCTGTATTGATCTTCATGCTTTGCAAGGTGGAGAGAGGGCATACATCTACGCTCGATCCTCCATCAACCATGACTCGCTTCACGTAGTGCCCCTCACATTTAACAGTCAAGTGCAAAGCCCTGTTGTGCCCGACTCCTTCTTCGGGGAGTTCATCATCAGTAAAGGTGATTCTGTTCACCTCAAAAAATCTGTTAGCCATCTTCTCTAACTGATTCACCGTTGTCTTCTCTGAGACATGTGCCTCGTTTAGGATCTTGATTAGCACGTGAGCATTCTCTTTTGAATGTATGAGCAGAGATAGTAGAGAATTTGGGCAGGAGTCTTTCTCAGCTGGTCAATGATTGAGTAATCCTGAACTTTCATCTTCTTCAAAAACTTTTCTGCCTCTTCTTTAGTGACTGGTTTCTTTATTGGCAATTGGCTTTCTCTGATTTGCTTGGCCTTCCTCAACTCTTCTGGAGAGTAACACCTCCCCGATCGAGTCAAACCTCCAGTTCCTCCCACTTCTCCTATGATTTCCTTGCCTTTGTAGGTCATCACAGTTTTGTTGTAGTTCCAAGGGATGGTTTTCGTGTTTGTCACAAGGGGTTGCACGGCAGGTTTGATCATGATCGGCTCTGTTATACCCTTCATACCACCCTGATTCTGCTTTGTGTTGGGGTAGCCTCCAAGGACATAAAACCTTGGGCTCGGAACACTGGACTGAACTTCCAATCTCGAGACCTTGGGAACAAATAAATTTACCTTTTCTAAGATCGGGGCGCCTTTCACAATCAACGGCACATCTCGGCTTGGACTGACTTCCCGTTTGGCTCCCTCTTGCATCATTCCTGATGTCATTTCCGCTCGACCAGCCGACTTGCATTCTTGATCTCGGCCAATCATTCCCATAAAGTGAACGTCATTATGTACTGGAAAGGGGTTGTTGGTCACATTAGGAGGCCCCTCGTCATTTGTCAGTACAATCAATTTTTCAGTAATTAGTCTTTCTATAGCTCTTTTCAGAGTCCAACAGTCATCAGTGCTATGTCCCGGGGCACCTGAATGATATTCACATATAGAATTTGCTTGAAACCCATGTGAATCAGGATGCATATAGTGGGGAGCGATGGGTCCGATCACGCCTATTTGATTCTGCTTCTGGAATAAACTAGAGTATGATTCAGCCAATGGAGTGAATTTTTCCGCCGGCCTCTGCTCTCGACCATAATCCTGCCTTGGACGAGCATTGTAGGGTGCCCGAAAATTTTGCTGCTGAGGCTGGGGGATCCTTGGAGCTGGTGCCTGTACTTGCTGATTGGGAGGCCGAGCATAAGATTGAGAATTGAACACTAAATACGGTGGTGGGCCCATAGAGTATTGAGGAATTGGTGGAGGATAATAATGTTGACGGTAGCTGGATTTCCCCTGATGAACTTGCACATAAGGCTGCGATGCCCCTCTTTGAACTTCCCTGGATCCCGAATCCATCATGGACCCTTCATCTCTCTTCTTTCTATTTTCCAAACTTCCCGACCCATTTTGGATAGCTTGAGTAGTGTCTTTGAGAGAAGCTTGACTTACAATTTTGCCAGTCTTGAGGCTATTTTCGACCATTTCCCCTATTTTGATTGCTTCTGCAAAAGGTCTACCCATCGCGGACATCATGTTCTGAAGGTAATCAGGTTCTTGAGTCTCCAAAAAAACAACGATCAACTCATGGTTATCCATGGGTGGCTTGACTCTAGCCGCTTTCTCCCTACACTTGATTGCATACTACCTAAAGCTTTCAGTCGGCTTCTTCTTCATATTGGATAGGGAATTGCGATCTGGTGCAATATCTATGTTGTACTGGAATTGTTTGATGAAGGCCTGATCATGTCGTCCCAGACATGCCAGGATATCTTGGTCGATGAACCATTCTGAGGCTATCCCCGCAATACTCTCCCTAAAATAAGCCATCAACAATTCTTCTTTTCCACCTGCACCCCTCAGCTGGTTGCAGTACCTTTTGAAGTGGGCGATAGGGTCACCGTGTCCATCATACTTCTCAAATTTTGGGGTCTTGAACCCTGGTAGAAAATGGATGTGAGGGAACATGCATAGATCACTGAAAGATACACTTTTGTGACCACCTAGTCCTTGTATGTTCTTTATGTTCTGTTCAAGACTTTTCATCTTCCTGGCCATCTCATCTTGCTCAACTGTCTTGGCATGCTTTTCATTTTCCACCAGGGACTCGTATTGAGGAGTCTCGTTGTATGGAGTCGAGACCCTGAAAGCCATATTTGGAGACTAGTATTGGCCATCACAAGCATAAGATGGTGGCTCGTTGTTTGGCCTCGTCACAGGAGGTGGTGGCGGGATTGTATATACTGGTGCGCCAGACACGACAAGAGGGGTGTTCCTGACCGGTGCGGCTGGAGGTCGCACATTAGAGGTTGCAGGAGCGACATGGAAGCTGTAGTTTGGCACATACCCTGGTGGTAGAATGTGATCGCTCGTTGCATGGAGTGGTGGTTGAGCCAGGGGTACAGTAGAAGTTCCTTCTGAGGGACCCTGAGGCAGAGGCTGACCGGAGACCCAAGCTTGATATACATCAGACAATTATTGTTTTAATCTTCTTACTTCCTTCGACTCTTGCTCAACTGATGACCGTGGGGGTCGTCACTGACCAACTCAATTTCATCATTATTAGCCATTGGTACCTTTCCTTTAGATCTGGTGAAATAATGATGTGTTGCCAGTTTCACCACAAACCAACCACCTTAAGCTTACTAGTAAGAGACAACAAACGTGTTAGGATTAAACATTTTACATGTATAAATCACACGTAATATGCCATGTTCCTAACATTGTCACCATTTCTAACATGCTTTTGAAAGGCTTCATGTTTCATCCCGGCTTATAAGGCTGCTGCTTAATGGCGCTCTCAAATTTATTTATTTATTTTCTTTCTCTTTCTCATTTTCATTTTCATTTTTTTTCGCTTCTCTTTTCACTCACCTCATTTTGTTCCCTTATTTAAATATTTTGATCGAACCTTTTAGGGGTTGCCTACGTGTCATGTCGCCGCATGAATCACATCATTACGTAGTTTAGGGACACGACCCTCTTTTTTTTCTTTTTTTTTCTTTTATTTTATACAATACAAACATTTTTGGTTCTTTTTCAAAATTTTTATTCTAAAACAAAATCTTTTTCATTGATTTTCATATTTTGATATAAGACTCAATAACAAGAATTACATAAAGATAACCATTTAAACAAGACTAGACTTGATTCAAACAGACTTTTTAAGACAAAAGGGCAAAATAACAAGACTCAAAACAACAAAATACTCTTACATACTCAAAGACCACAAAGGAACAGTCAAAATGGACCGCCAGCTAAAAGAAGATCTAAAATTCTTCAAGAGAATCCACCAGAATTATTGTAGTCATGGAGCTTATTCCTGCGGTTGACCCCCAACGTCGTGGTATATCCTCTCTAAATCTGTAGATATGTGACGAGCGACATTCAATGATACTTCAGCAAATCATTCGGGCATCATTCCCTGACAACTCCTGCAAGCTCGGGAGGTATATGTGTCTACCTCGAGGATCTTTCCCTTAATATGTTCCTGAGCCAAGTGAAACTCTTGATTTTGTTGACCACGGGTCTCAGCTAGATCCAGTGCATCACGATCGCGTTCCAAGGCCATATCTCTTTGGCGCCGAATTTTCAGTGACTCCCCCTCAACCGATTGATCATACTTTGGTAGTGATGTATTTCTATTTCAAACTCTGTGATCTGGCGCTCCTTGATTGACTCAACTCCCCCTATCATTTCCCTCAGACCTTGTATTAACGGAGCAAAACCTCTGCGCTCATGATCACAGACCACCTTGAACTGAGCTTCTTTTTCTTCCTGTTGTTGAGCGGTGGTGATCACTTTTTTCCTGCCTAATTTGAGCTTTGAGTGCTCGCCTCTCTTGTGCCCACTTATCCTTTTCCCACTCGAAATCAACATGTTGTATGTCCATGGCTGTCTCCAGAATGCCTTTATCTTCTTGTAAAATGTCAATACGGGATTGGAACTCTAGTGTTACTTCTCTTCTGGTTTCTCTAACTCTGGCCTCGATCTCCTCTTCCCAATCAACCGCATGCCGTATGGATCTTTCTGGCCTTTGCTCCGGGATAGCCTGGTTGTGAAACCACTCAAGGTATGCGAGGCTTACCTCCCCAAGTTCATGATCAGCTACCATCTCGTCCAAATCAGAAATCGACCACCAAACAAAACCTTTTGTGCATATGACTCCCTTGGAGGTTCCTCTACCTTGAATTCCCACATGAACAGACACGTGTTCTCAGTCGGGGGCCTCTTTTGCTCTCTTCCTAGCTGGCGCATGACGCGTAAGGGTGCATAGGGTTGGAAACCTATGAAACCCATGAGTATGAAGAACGGACGATACGCCGACATATGCATGATCCTAGCAGAAGGGAACCAAATAGTTCCAAGTGATTCTATCAGCACTCAATGAACTGAGCAATGTCCGCCAAGCCCTCACCCCCTCTGGAAGATTACAACTTGCGGCCCTGTCTGGGTGACATCCGATGTAATTTAGCCAATTGTCATTGAAATTTATTACTTTTGGATGATGATAAAGGTGCTCTATGAACCACATCTGTAGCAGAATGTTGCATCCCTCGAAGTAATATTCACCCTCTTGGCAGCGGGTCAAAGCTCGAAAAATATCTCCCAGAATCATGGGAAGAATGGTGTGATCCTCGCTACTTTGCAAAAATGAGACTACCGCAGCTAATCGAATTCTGATGCGCCCACCACGCTCTGGAAAGACCATGATCCCCATAAATGATATCATGAACGTGAAGACC
>ML422798.1:0-35545 GCA_005239525.1 Nicotiana knightiana | reverse complement strand
CCATAAATGATATCATGAACGTGAAGACCCTCAACTCCCTCCATGCATCGTAACTCAATTGGTTGACGAATTCTGTGCCCGAGAAGTTTTCAAACCCTTTCTCGTCCCCAAATCTGTCATAGAAATATTTCAACAGAATCCAACCTTCGTCCAGGCAACCCATTGGAATTCGACGGAGGCATAAATTTTTCAAAAAGTTTTTCACACCAATTTTTCTCGAAGCAGCAGGCTTTTTCCCACAAAGGTCCCTCCCTAATCCGGTAACCCACCTAATTCTTCCAATGTAGGTGTCATTTCACAATCTTTGAACCTGAAGACGTTGTTCAGGGGGTCCCAAAAACCTACTAGAGCCTCGATTAAATCTTTGTTAGGCTTTAATCCCCATGATGTTTGTGAGGAACTTGAGGTGCTTAAAAACTTGATTCCGTTCCCATGTCGCAAAACTAGCCCACCAATTACAGAGACTACTCGGGATCTTATCTCTTATCAAGAACATAGGAGGTGTCTCGTCCCTTACCCTTTTTTGGTTGCTTCTTTGTGGATAATTCATGGTGAACCTAAGAATAAGATAAAAAGGGGTCAGGACTTTCCTAAGCTATATGAAATTCTGATTATTCCTTTTTATTTATTTTTAAAAAAAATGCCATTTAAGACTCGATCTATTTACTATATTTGAAATTAGCAGACACAAAAGTAGGGAAATGACGGCTAACCATGGAGACAAAAATAATAAAAAAAAATAGGCAAAATAAACAAAATGGCTACTTTAACGAAAACGGCCCTTCGGTACTCCCGAGAGAGGTTCAAAGGCTGTCTCGGCATATCAGGAATAAAGGAAATAAACTAACCCTTTTTTTGAATTTTGAATTCTTTTGTTTTTAATTTTCGAAAGAAAGACTATAAAGGAGAAAGAAAATATTTTTTGATTTCGATTTTCTTTCTTTTTTTCATTCTTTTTTTTTTTGATGAATTTTGAAAGAAAAAATATTTTTGGATTTTTGGTATTTTATATTAAAATGAAAGAAAGACTTCTAAAGAAAATAATTTTTTGAATCTTGAATTTTCTTTTCAACTTTCAAAAGAAAAAAAAAATTCTAAAGAATAATGAAAATGTTTTTTTTTGGATTATTAGAAGAAATTAAAAGAAAATATTTTTGAATATTTTTTTTTTTAAAAAAATGTGGACTCAAAGAGAGACTTTTCTCAAGTATGAAGTAAAAGAAAATACTTTTGGATTTTTGAAAATTGGGGTCCAAAAGAAAGGCTTTCAAAAAGAAGGAAGTAAAGGAAAATATTTTTTTGAATTTTGAAAATTGTGGTCTAAAAGAAAGACTTTCTACCGAAGGAAGTAAAGGAAATATTTTTGGATTTATTTTTGAAAATTGTGGATTGGACCCGATAAAGGCTTCCTACGTATCTCACATCCGGTGAGAATCAAACCCGTGTAGTTTGGTGAAACTGAGTATTTTTCTCTTTTGATTTTTACGAAAATTTATCTTTACACCTCACGCCAGACTACAAAAAAAAAATTCTTAGTTATACTAAACTAGGAGAATGATTTTTTTTCTTTTTTATAATTACGGCCAATTATTTTCTAAAGCTGGTCAACAACGCAAGCAAGCCTTCCAAATGAGGTAACATGTAGCACATAAGTGGACATGCTGGTCTCAAAGAGGATACCTGTCTTATACGGACCCGACCCCTGTGTCGAGTTTTGCTAAGTTAAATGCACGTGATGCAAATAAAGCGAACCTATGAGGGATATCCGACATGAGGTTTGTTCTTCTAGGTTTAAATACTTGTGGAGAATGTATCTGGACTGGCTTACTCGAGCGGACAACTCAAGCCGAGTAGGGTCAGTATACCGATAGCATTGCTTTCCGGCTTAACTGATGGTGCCCCCCGCCTAAAACATGTGTGACTAAAATCCTTCACCGGGTGACAAGCACCTCAACTATCTCAAAGAAAGTGGGTTGTGTCAAGCAAATGCCCAATTTTTAATTTCAAGAAGACTCAGAGGGGGGTGCGTGAGAAGACAGTTTATAAGTACAGTTCAACAATATCAAAGCCGTAAAAAGCGAACAAGTAGAACATTAGGCACAAATAAATCACAATATATACAAAATTAATGAAGGCAAATAAAAAATCAACATGTACAAACTCGAATTCTGGTTCTTCCCCAGCAGAGTCGCCAAAGCTGTCACACCCCTTTTCTAACCCCCGGAAGAAGATATGGCGTGTTATGGATTGTGGGTTAAAGAGTTTTTCCAATTAAAGTGACAAATTTGAATAGGGATTATTTTATTTACAGAGTCGCCACTTGGAATTGATTTTTTGGACTTCCAAGTCACTTTTTATTTGAATCCCTAGTCAAGGAAACTTTGACTCTATTTTTATTGTTCCGCGAAAATAAAGTTCGGGTAAGGAATTCTGTTGACCGGGGAGAAGGTGTAAGGCATTTTCCGAGTCCCGTGGTTCTAGCACGGTCGCTTTATTGACTTTAAACTTGGCTTGAATTAATTTTGAACAAACTGTGATTTATAAGATTTTCATGTTTTACCTATCCGCTTTTACTACTTGATTATTAGATTTATCAAGACAAATGATATTGGACAAAATAACGTTGTCATAACCACGCTACGCAAAGTGAATGCATGATCGAATAACAAAATTAATTAACTTATCATAATTGCGCCTCGCAAGCGAATCCGAAATCATGACAATCTATTATTTGTAGTACTTTTAAGAGATTACTACATTTGAAAAAATTATTTTTTGAAAATTATTAAAAGTCAATTATCGCGCTACGCAAGCGAATCCGCGATTTTGGCAAAGGATTAACTAAACTAATAGGTATGCTATGAGATTATTTAATTAATTTATTAAATTTTAAGCATCACGCTACGCAAGAGATTCCGTGAAGTCAAAGCGCACCTACTAATTGCCTAGCGTTTAAATTAATTAGAAGGAAATGAGTTAATTTAATTAGTAACGAAAATCATTATTCTTTCTAGCTTTATCGTTGGGAAAATTATGCAAATAAATGTTGGACCAACTCTATCTATTTTAAAGAAATGAGTTAAACTCTTGTTAAAAGAGAAATGGGCCAGCTTATGAATTCTAGAGCTTTTTGGGTTGCTAGAATTTTTTAAAAGAAATAGGCCAGCTAAAATATTTATTAACTTGCATATGATGTTCGACTTATGTGGTCCAACTCTAATAACCAAATGGCCAACTGAAGCTAGCAAATAATCTTTGTATCAACTTATATAAAAATATCCTTTGAATTTTAACATATTAAATCATGGTAATAGAGAGACTCTCATATGAATCAAGAAATTTAGTCCATCTCATGCTCAATCAAGAAGACAAGTACATTGGTAGTCTCACACTCTATTTTAGAACAAATGGCCATAACAAATTATATGTGAAAAGCCTCTTTTATTGAAAAAAAATGAAGAACCTATATTCACCATATTCAATCAACCTTAACTGAAAACTCCATTTGTGAGTGCCTAAACAAGACTACTGAAAATGAGACCATTTAGCTTTAAAATAAAATCAAAACTATGACCAAACAGTGGCCAATGAAAAGAAGAAGCTAGAATTTTTTTTTTAGCTTGGCAACAAATAGAGGGACAAACATGAAACTACATGGGTTCAAAATTTAATACATACTCCTTTCACACAACCACACAACTGAGGGCCAAGCAGAATTATATCCTAAACCTTGGCATAAGACTAAAAATGCTTGACCCAGTTTAATTAACTAACATACTGTCATAACATTATCCAACACACAAGAGCATGTAAAAAAGAAATACAATAGACTACGAATGAAGCTACTACTATTTCCGGGCATCATTGCTTTCATTCCAACTTGATTTTAGGAGTTTACATGGTTCGAAAGTTATCTGGACAGAAGAAAGAAGAACAAATACAGCAAAGTCAGCTCTTTCCAAAATCAAAAGGTGGACAGCATAACGGCAACATCGAAATAGCAAAAACAACAACAAACGGAAGATTTCAAACCCAAGAGGATCAACCAGAGATATCCTAACGGTACAAAGCTTGAAACTAGTAGCTATTTGCCCCAAAAATTGACTAGAATCCCTCTATTTCTTACAAATTTTGCATTCTAAGAAACGCTCACCAATCTCAGAATTTTCAGCTTGCTATTGGATATGTTTAGCTGCTGATTTTTACTCTCAAAGTTGTGTTTTGTTTTAGTGTGTAAAGATGTTCAACAATTGTCTGATCGATTGTCCCCTTAAGTTTGAAAAATGACCTCTTTAAGTAGGAAAAATAATTCCTTTTGTTCAGATTTTGGTTCATCAAAAATCTGTCCAAAAGAGTAACTTTTGTGTGCCAAAACAATCCATTTTTCACCAAATTCTGTCACAAAGCAGAGCAGTTGTGTTTCCAGCATGTTTAAACAGTAAAATACCCAACAACCATGTACTTTAAACTCAAGTATTCAACTTTTATCTACACATGACTGAAATTCAGCTTATACACTCAAACTCCAACCAAATACGAGCTAGCAAAGTAGAAACAAGACTCAAAATGTAATCGAACTAAGTACTCATGCAAACTAGATTAGAATGAGTTCGATTTGTGCAAACTAACATGGAACAACAACTGAATTTCACAAGCTAATGCTCGAAACGGAATTTAAACGAACGTCGCTAAACTATCATGATTAATAACAACTAAATGTACGACTAACTATATAAACAGTTCAAGATAATCTCTTTGGTTTTTTTTCATGAAATCAACATAAAGACCTAAATATCGACCGACTAGGTCGAATAACTGAAAATTCAAACTTAATAACTCTATACAAAATAGTCGACTGACTAGGTCGAAGAACCAAAAGTCAGAACTAACAGAACACAACGAATGACCCGACATGCTAGAACTACTGCAAAGACAGCCACGGGAGAAACCCCGTTCGCGCTTGTTTACGGCTCAAAAACTCTAATACCAGTGGAAATTGGTGAACTGAGCATGAGATTCAAAACAACAACATAATAAACAAACAATGATGCATTGAGGACAAATCTGGATTTACTCGAGCAAAGGAGAGAAGATGCTTTAATACGCATGGCAACTCAAAAGAAAATCGTAGAGCTATATTACAACAGAAAAGCTCACCTCAGGTATTTCAAAATTGGAGACTTTGTCCTTACGAAAGTTTTTCAATCGACAAAGGAGGCTGGAGCAGGAAAATTAAATCCAAATTGGGAAGGACACTACAAAGTGCGTGGTATTGCTGGAAAAAGTGCTTATGAGCTGGAAACCATGGATGACAGAATTTTACCAACAAATTAGAATGTTGTTCACTTGAAAAAATATTACTTCTAAGGAAAAGAAATACCCACAGTCAGGTATCATTACATTCAATTTTATTTAGAACAGTTAAAATTATACTAATCATTTTAGATGATAGGCAAAAAGATGATGATATTAGACCTGAATAGACACGAGGAAAAAACTGAATTCCCGGTCTAGGATTAAAACTTTCTGATGGATGTTTCAAAGGGTTAAGCAGTCATCATCTAAACTATATACCTTCGAGTCCTGTATGTTTTTCCTTTTCAGGAAAAGGACCATGAGAAAGGAATATTCAAGTACTCGAGATTTCATTCTTCAAAGCTCAAACACTTAGGGGACTATACAGTATGGAAGAGGCAAAGAAGACTATCAAAAGAGTCAAAGTTCAAGCCTGAAGATCCATTTTTCCCAACAAATCAAAAGTTACGAGCAAAATCAAAGAACCAAAGAAAAAACACAAAGCCTTATTCAGAAACCTACAAAACATACTCGTGAATATAAACGGATGTTTAGGTTAAAGGCAGAATTTAGTTATGGGAAGAAATTCATACCCCCGTGTTTATTCAAAACCTGTTGTAAATGAAAACAGTAAAGAAAGAGTCATAGACGATGCTCAAACACATGTAAAATGTTACAAAAGTTCGAATAATATAAAAACTTTCTGCAAAACATTATTCGAAAAAACATGTGAATTCCTATCTCTCTTTTGTATGTTTACACCATTATGAAGCTGAGACGTCTTCTTCATTAAGTGTCGTTCGTAAAAGGGATCTCTTTTATAAATCGTGCTTGTTTAAAAAAGACATGAAGTATTAAAGCATTTTTAATGCAAAGTTAAAAGGGTGAAACAAAAACCCGAATGTAAAGCATGCAAACACTTAAGAGTAAGATGAAAACTCGAAAAAACACAAGTCATGCTGAGAAATATTAATATTATACGACGGTAGAAACTAAGTATTAACTTAGTCCAAATCGAATTTATTTATACAAAATTGCCCCTAAGTTGTCATTGGGGACTTACTAAACCAAACTTCACCCCTAAATGGGACCGGGGGTAACCACCAATTGTTCCAAAAAAAAAAGAAAAAGAGGGGTTGATAATCTTTCACTAGGCACTGGGAAGATTATCTTCATCAGCAGGAGGAGCAGCTTGAGATGGCAAGTCTTGGGCAACAGCTTCATCAGGCACGATCTCATCACCCATTGGAACTTCAACTTCAGGTGATGAAAAATTTTGAATTTGCCGAGACTTTTCAATCGTCTCCTTAGTCTTGGAAATTTCAGCTTCTAAGTCAAAATTTTCTTGGCTCATTTCCTTCAATGTGTCAAGTCGGGCATTCAAATAAGCCCAACTCACATCAAAAACTGCCTTATCCTCAAGAACCTCGTAATATTTCTCTCGTTGTTCAATATCGACTCTCATCTCATCTCTTTCAACCACGATAGCATCATAAGAAGCCTGCAAAGGGGCAAGAGATCTTTCTAGAAACTGAATCTTGTTTGAAGATTCACGGAGGTCCACTTGGGTATGAGTAAGTGATTGCACAAGTTCACCAGCATAAGCCTCCTTCTGGACCAACAAAGCCTTCAAGCTTCTTATCTCTTTAGTAGCATGGGAAAGCTTCTCTATAAAAGAAGACTCCAGGATGTTTTTATCCTTCCCTACTTGACTTGATGAAGCTTTCTCGATGGCAAATTCCACTTAAATTACTCTAACCTGCTGCTCTAAGGTGCATTTTTCCTCTTCTACTACTTCCATATCAAGTTGAAGGCTCTCAAATTGTTCCTTCCAGTTATCAGCCTCGGTATGGTGGTCATTCATTAATTGCTCTGTATGTACGATCCTTTTCATCAACTCTGTACCAATGAGATTGATCTACACAAAAAAAAGGATTACCTTCAAAGATGAGTGTACAATCTCATCCATCCACGCTAAGGAGCTATGACTTTCCAATTTTAACTTTTCAATCGGGCCAATCAAAGGCTTCAACCACACATCCGCCTGGCCTGATTTCTTTAAGAGGCTACCTTGATGGAACCTCGATCATAATTCGCTTCATCTCCCCATTGCTAGAAGGCCCTACTTCAATAATAGAAGGCACGGTAGTAGGGGTAGATGAAGGAGCCATGGGTGGCACACACGGGGAAGCAGAAACAGAAACTTGCATGGCAGACTGAAGTTCCACTAGAGCAGAAGGAGGAAACATAGAAAGAGGCATCTCCTTTGAAATTGATCCAAAACCTTGATGGAACAATTGCTCAATTGACTCAGTGGCTGCAGAAGAAGTTTCCTCCTCAGATTATGCAGGGGTAGAATGATCGGGCTCAGGCACGGAAGATGGACTAGTAAGGGGAGTATATTCGTCATCAGACATGACTCTTCTTCTTGATCGTGGCCTATGAACCAACGAGCCTTCCTCCTGCTCCTCCTCATCTTCTAAAGTTTGAGTCCTATCCACTTTCCTTTTTGACAAAGAAGAATTTAAGATAATTTCTTGAGCCTTGGTCAAAGAGAGCTTCGAAGCAGTTATAGCAGCAGTGGTGACACCACGAGCGGGAAACCCTAATGAACAAAAGGGATTAGAGAAGTTTGAAAAAGAGAGAAAAGGGAAACGTTAAAAAAAAACCTACCTTGAGTTTTTACTTTCCAACCAAACCATGGAGAAAGGCATTTCCAAGAACGTACTTCGATTGAGCGATCAACAATAATTTTTCTACACAACCACGGAAACCGAAAATCTCCTCGACGGTTCCCATGGTTGCTGAAAAAAGACAAAAACGGTCACGGTACTAAACATCTATCAAGAATAAGGAAATAAGTGAGTAAACAAAAACTTACGTGCAAAGTTCCACTTCTCAAGGAAGGGTAAATTTTCTTCACCTACTAATCCACCTGTAGGGGCAGCAACAAACCTAACATACCAACCTCTATCTTTATCATCATTAGGATTGACTAAAACTCTCTTACTCCTAGCCACAAGAGTAAAGATTCCTTGGCGGAATAACTTGGGAGAGTAGAGGTGAATAAGATGATAAAAGGTAAAAGGAAGTGAAGCTAAGTTAGCCAAATATCTGAGGCATGATACTGCCCTCCAAACGATAGGACCGATTTGTCCCAAACACACGTTAAAAAATCGATAAAACTCTATAATGACAAGATCGATGGAAGGCCTGAAACCCAAAGTAAAAGGGTAGGTATATACAAAAGAATAGCTTGCTTTGTAATAAGTTATCCTTTGGTTTTCATTGGGGACCAAGACCGGAAAATCAAATTTCCAATGACAGTCTCTGCGCACAAGAGAAATCAAACCCTCAGTAATTTGAGTAGGGTAAAAATCAATGCGATCATGAGACGTCATGGAAGAAAGATGTTTTCTTATGGCTTCACTGTCATTTACGAAAGAAAATTCAGCGGGTACAATCTCATCTACCTAGTTCGCGAAGTGGTTCACTAGACTCTCTACTCTTAGAAGATGATCTAGAAGCTCTAGTCCTAGAAGAAGATGGAGTAACAATAACCCTAGAAGTTGGTGGAGGAGTAATGTTACGTTGAGAAGAAGAAGACCCTCTAGAAGGTGTTGAGCCCAAACTCCTTAATCTACTGCCCCTCCTACTCCGGATCAGAGCACAAGAAGGAGATAGTTCATCGACTATTATTAATTTTTTGGGGTCTTGGTTTAAAGAAGACATATTTGCATGAAAGAAGGACTTGCAAGCAGCAAAAAAGTGTTAGAAGTTTTTCGTAGAAGAAAAGGCAAAAATAGGTATTTATACACAAAGGCAACCGTCAAAAAATGGAAAGATACTGATGTGAAAGTCATTATTAAAACTGTCACTTCGTGACTGATGCAGCCGGAAAAAGCCCGAAAATGCGCTGATGAATTGCAAAACCAATCTGGAATCACCATGTGGCATATGCATTTAATAGAAGTGACAAGCAAAGCGTACATCTAGAGACAGATGCAATGACATGAGTAAAACGGCGGCAAAACATTCCCACCATAAATGTGTATCCACTTACCAAATATTCAACTGAAAAATAAATGGTAAGTGGGAGGACTATATGTATTGGTAAAAAATAGACATTACACGTGTAATATCTTGGATGACAAAGCAGTATACGTGGAACGATGGAAGGGCGGCAGCTGGATAAAATCTTGGAAAGAGGTACGGGGTAAACACCCACAAGATAATTAGAAGCGGAAGCTCCAGTCTAATCGACAAGTGGAAGAGACACGGTCAGAATGAACCAGGGCAGAATAAAGGGCAGATTCATAGATCTTCAATCAATGAGCTAAATGTTACAGAATCTTCACGCAACAGTTACGATTACCTATTGTAATGTTACATTAATAATATAAATATTCATTAATGCTCAATCATTAAGAAGAGTAGACGTTATATTAAGAAATTACCTATAAAAGGTAGTAAAATCTCACTTGTATGGACACGTTCGAACCACTACCGAAATATACTTACTTTTATGCTATCTCATTGCTTTCTTATTTACAAGTCTAAATGCTATTATTAGCTAATCTCTTTGGTTATAAGAAGCCCGAGTACTTCTTAAAATAGCTTTCACTAAGAATCCAATTCTTTGGTTAAACATCAATCACAAGGGAGAACCGGACTCGGGACTACATGCCCGAGGACACCTTCACATTCAATGAGGAATACACCGAGGGCTTATCTCAGCCGCACAACGATGCACTGGTAATTTCTATTCTTTCAAATAAAGTTCAATTAAAACGTGTTCTTGTGGATCCAGGTAGCTCGACAAATATAATCAGGTCGAGGTTCGTGGAGCAGCTCGGGCTGCTTGACCAAATCATACCAGCATCTCGAGTCTTGAATGGCTTCAACATGGCAAGTGAAATAATGAAGGGGGAAATCATCCTCCCAGTAAACGTGGCCGGAACCATATAAGACACGAAGTTTCATGTCATCGAAGGTGAATGAGGTATAATGCTTTGCTTGGAAGGTCGTGAATCCACAACATGAGGGAAGTGCCATCAACCCTTCATCAAATGATGAAGTTCCCAACAAAAGATGGCGTGAAAACGGTATATGGAGAGCAACACGCAGCTAAGGAGATGTTTGCAGTCCATGACTTGGCACCAGTATCGAGGCCCTCTACATCGAAAAAGTCGAGCATCAAGGACAAACAAGTAGCCAAATAGCAATCACAGTCTATATCCTCGGTTGAGCCCGAGGAATAGGTGGTCGAGGACAAAGAGAAAGATTTCCTTATCCCTCGAGCTTTCGTAGCCCGACGAGTTAGATGCAACGAAGTCCACGGTCGAGGAACTTGAGCAGGTGATATTGATTGAGTATCTACCAGAACGAAAGGTATACATGGGGACAGGATTAACCCCCGAACTCAGGAAAAACCTCATTCAATTCCTTATCGATAACATTGATTCCTTTGTTTGGTCCCACTTAGATATGACAGGGATCCCACCGGAGATAACCCCCCCCCCCCATAGACTAAGTGTCGATCCCATATTTAAACCGGTGAAACAAAAGAGGAGGCCTCAGCCCGAGGTAAAGCACGCATTCATCAAAGACGAGGTAACCAAACGTTTTAAGATAGGGTCCATTAGGGAAGTAAAATATCCCGAGTGGCTAGCTAATGTAGTAGTAGTCCCTAAAAAGGGAAACAAACTTAGAAAGTGGGTAGACTACAAAGATTTGAAAAAGGCATGCCCTAAAGACTCTTTCCCATTGCGCAACATCGACCATTTGATCGATGCTACTGCCGGCCACGATATCCTTACTTTTCTCGATGCCTAATTCGGGTACAATCAAATTAGAATGAACCCGGAGGACCAAGAAAGGACTTCTTTTATCACGAAGTATAGTACATATTGCTATAACATAATTCCCTTCGGGCTAAAAAAATATGCAGGGGCTACATACCAATGCCTAGTTAATAAAATGTTCGAACATCAGATAGGCAAATCTATGGAATTTTATATTGATGACATGCTAGTTAAGTCCCTACGTGCAGAGGACCATTTGAATCATTTGAAGGCAACGTTCGATATCTTAAGAAAATACAACATGAAACTCAACCCCGAGAAATGCGCTTTTGGAGTCGGCTCGGGCAAGTTCTTAGGTTTCATGGTGTCGAACAGGGGAATAGAGATCAACCTCAACAAAATCAAAGACATCGAGGAAATCACCATCGTAGACAATGTGAAATACATACAACGGCTAACCAGACGGATTGCTTCCCTAGATCAGTTTATCTCGAGATCATCGGATCGAAGTCATCATTTCTTTTCCCTACTCAAGAAGAAGAACGATTTTGCATGGACTCCGGAGTGTCAACGAGCCTTAGAAGAGTTAAAACGATACCTCTCGATCCCACCCTTGCTTCATACTCCGAAGGAGGATGAAAAATTCTACTTGTATTTAGCCGTGTTCGAGGTAGCGGTAAGTGGCATGTTGGTTCGAGAAGAACAAGGTACTCAATTTCCTGCTTATTATATAAGTCTGACCCAAGGAGATTCTGAAACCAGGTACTCGCATTTAGAAAAGTTAGAACTTGCACTAATAAGCGCATCAAGGAAATTAAAACCATTTTTTCAATGTCACCCTATATGAGTATAACTGCATGCCCACTTCGAAATGTCTTGCATAAGCCCAAATTAACGGTCCGATTGGACAAATGGGCCATCGAACTTGGAGGGTATGATATCGATTATCAACCCTGAACGGCTATCAAGTCTCAAATTTTGGCAGACTTCGTAGCTGATTTTATGCCTGCCCTCGTACCCGAATTAGAAAAGGAACTTTTGCTAAAAACGGGTATGTCTTCGGGTGTATGGACCCTCTTTACAGACGGTGACTCGAATGTGAAAGGGTCCGGGATCGGTATTGTTTTAAAACTGCCTACAGGAAATATCATTAGGCAATCTATCAAGACTTCTAAATTGACTAACAACGAGGCCGAGTATGAGGCCATGATTGCAGGTCTCGAACTTGCCAAGGGCCTGGGAGCAAAGGTCATTGAGGCCAAGTGTGACTCTCTTTTGGTAGTAAACCAAGTAAACGGAATCTTCAAAGTTCGAGAAGATTGAATGAAAAGGTGCTTAGAAAAACTTCAAGTGACATTGCCCCGCTTCAAGGAATGGACAGTGGACCATGTACCCCGAGAATAGAACAATGAGGCCGATGCACTTAAGAATTTGGGGTCGTCGATCGAAGAAGATAATATTGTCCCGGGGACTGTCGTCCAATTGTCAAGGTCGGTGGTCGAAGAAGACCATGCAGAAATTAATTCAACAAGTTTGACGTGGGATTGGAGGAATAAGTACGTCGAATACTTGAAGCACGAGAAGCTCCCCTCGGACCCAAAGGAGTCGAGGGCCTTACGAGCCAAAGCAACTCGATTCTCGCTCAATGAAAATGGAACATTATACAGAAGAACCTTCGACGAACCACTGGCAGTGTGCTTAGGACCGGGAGACACCGATTATGTATTGCGAGAAATCCACAAAGGCACTTGTGGGAACCACGCGGGTGCGGATTCTTTGGTTCGCAAGGTAATTAGAGCAGGATATTACTGGGATAGCATGGAAAAAGATACGAATGAATTCGTTCGAAGGTGTGAACCGATGATCCATCATCCCGGTTAACAACTCCATCAGTCCTATCCCCGTGGCCATTCATGAAATGGGGGATGGACATCGTCGGCTCCCTACCAACGGCGCCAGGTAAAGATAAATTTATTTTGTTTATGAGTGACTACTTTTCAAAATGGGTAGAAGAACAGGCCTTCGAGAAAATAAGAGAAAAAGAAGTCATTGACTTCATATGGGAGCACATCGTGTGTCAGTTCGGGATACCCGCCGAAATAGTATGTGACAATGGGAAGCAATTCATCGGCAGCAAAGTGACAAAATTCTTCGAAGACCATAAAATCAAAAGGATTCTATCGACGCCCTATCACCCAAGCACAAATGGCCAGGTCGAGTCCACAAACAAAACTATCATTCAAATCCTGAAGAAGGGGTTGAATGATGCTAAAGGGAAATGGAGAGAAGTATTTCCCGAGATTCTATGGGCATATCGAACAACGTCGAAGTCGAGCTCGGGGGAAACCCCATTTTCTTTGGTGTATGGATCCGAAGCATTAATTCTGGTCGAGGTGGGGAAACCCAGCATCAGGTTTTAGCATAATATCGAGGCTTCGAACCACGAGGCTATGAACACTTATCTTGAGCTACTAGATGAAAAACGTGAAGCCGCACTAGTTCGAATAGCCGTGCAAAAGCAAAGAATCGAGAGGTATTACAACAGAAGGGCGAACCTTCGTCATTTCGGAGTCGGGGAATTAGTTCTAAGGAAAGTCACCCTCAATACTCGAGACTCAAACGAAGGGAAACTAGGCCACAATTGGTAAGGACCGTACCGAGTCCTCGGAGTCGTATGAAAAGGATCCTACAAACTTAGCACAATGGAAGGTGAGCAACTACCAAATAATTGTAACATATCACTGCTTAAATGATATTATTGCTAAGGTATGACCTTCTCCCCATTTGAATTTATATTTAAGTCTAACTCCTTGTAGGTGTTCGATTGGAGACATCGAATCAGCCTTCAAATCGAAGACCTTAGGTTTTAAAGCATGCGTTGCACTCTTTTTCCCTTAGATCGGATTTTATCCCAAATGGGTTTTACCATCAAGGTTTTTAACGAGGCAACACTTATATGCTACCTAAGGGGAATTCAACAAGTATTCAAAGATTATTTTCAATCAACCTCGAATACTGGGGGGAATCACCCTCGGAGGTTGTACTTTCGAAGAAAACATTTCACGCCAAAAAGGGCCTCGATAGGAAAAATTTGTAGTGCGCCAAACAGTCAAATGAACCGTATCCATGTAGAATAGTCGAGCCCCCAACGGCAAAACATGTACGCATGTATCAATTATTCAAAAAAGCATTCTTGCTATATCAAAACAATTTGTGTTTCAAAGAAGTCTACTATTATACGAGTTTCACACTTATAATTCTACGAGAAACGGCTCAAGGGCCAGAATGCAAAAGCACCCCGAATATTCGGGGACTGTCATCGATAGTCGACATATCGAGTCATCGTAAACTCGAACTCATAAGACCTCAAAGAGGCATCCCCTATATATAAAATCCAAGGCCATCATACTCGGGGACTAAAGGCTACGGCCATATGAAAGGCTACGGCCATATGAAAGACTACAGTCATATGAAAAAGCTACGGCCGAAATAATGCAGATCGTAAACGTCTGACTTCCGCCATAAAATTAAAGGCCTTCGAACACTTCCGAAAATCGGTTAAATCAGGGTACCCTCGCAAAAGCAAATGATAAAGGGCTTTGATAAAACCAGCCCTCGAATAATTTTGAGGCTTCGATAAAATCAGCCTTAAAAAAAAACCTCAAGAGGTATTCAATTATCATTACACAACAAATTACAAATGAGGTCCCAATCGATCGAACCTTCAAAAAATCCAACGAGTACAAAAAAACACATGCTAAGGCATACCAAATTTTTCACTAAGTCTTTTAGCCAGAAAGAGGGAAAAATTATAGCCACTTTAGAGGCCGAATTGGCCCAACCTAAAAGAGCCTAAGGGCCAACCTAAAAGATCCTAAGGGCCAATATTAAAGCTCAAGAGCCAATATTTAAGAAAATATAGCCCAAAGCACACGGGGCTCGAGAACTTTCTCAGCTCGGACTCGAGAATCCCATCACCCAGAGCTCACGTCAAATTGACTTAAAGCTTAGCCCGAGGATAAAAACCTTAAGAGGTATTATATCATTAAACCTAAGGGTTTAACTTAACCCAAATTTGAGCCGATGCACACTAAACTATCAAAAGTTATAGTGTCAAAAATCAAGCAAACTTTGAAGAAAATCGAAAGCTAAGAAAAACAACCAAGGAAACTCCTTTTTTCATACATTCAAAAGGTGTTACAAAGGATTTCATCAAAACAAAAAAAAAATATTACAAAATATAGAAAAAACATTTACACCAGGGGGGCATCCCCCCGGGTCAATGATTTCCCTCGGGTCTGTCTCTTCCTCGGGGCTAGCCTCTTTCCCCGGAGCAGCCTCTCCTTCGATCTCCTCTTCATCTCCGGACCCACCTTGGTCTTCTTTAACATCATCATCATCATCAGAGGTGAGAACGAATTTGGCATCAACTTCATCTGCCTTAGCATGTTTTATCTCTTTGGAGAGATCGAAGCCCCTGGAATGGATCTCCTCGAGAGTTTCCCTCCAAGATAGGCACCGGGCATAATCATTACTTCATTTTTCCCGAGCATCAATTTCTCTCAGCTCCATTTGAGAAGCTGCAGTATCCTTCAAATACACGACGACCAATCTGTCAGCCGTGGTCTGTATCTTCTTGACTTCGGCCCGGGCTTCCGCAGCTTCGGCCTCGTCCTTTGCAAGAACAGCCTCGAGCTCGATAATTCTACCGGCCGGGACCGAACTGCTCTCTTGGACATTTCGAAGTTGGATCTCAAGGGAAGATACTCTCTCCAGTGCATCTTCTTTCTCTGCAGCCAAGGTGTATATCTTCGCTTTCCATTTATTACATTCGGAGTTGACTTGATCGACCTCACCTCGAAGCCGCTCAAGCATATCCACCTTTTGCTGCAGCTGAGACATCGAAGTGTTAGCCTCCGAAGATGGGAAAGGAAGCCCGTATTCTTTCAAAACAAAGGTTACCTGCTTCTCCAGCTCATCCTTGTATTCACGAGCCTTGGTCAATTCTGACCGAAGATTCTTCAGCTCCTCCTCTTTTTTATCGCAAAGGAGTCTTAGGGATTTCCCTTCGCCCAACGACTTGTGCAGCTTGACCTTACATTGACTTAGTTCGGCCTTGAATTTGTTGAACGCCTACAGAGAAGAAAGGAATGTTCAGTTAAGCAAAGGAGGAGATTGTAACATTAAAGAAATTACAACGTTACTAGAACTTACACTGGAGAAAAGGCGTTGGGCCTCTTCGAAGGTCGAGGTTACATCAGCAAGATCGGCTTCATCGACCCTGGTGAAACAACCTTGGAAAAGATCGTCCTCACTAGGGACTCCGCCTAACTTGGGCATTTTTCAGGGCATGAGCATCCCTTATGGCCTCTTCGGAGTAGGCCGGTAATGAGGAAGAAAGACCGATTGTCATGGCCCCGGGCAGGTCACCCGAGGTGCTCTGTTCGGTCGTGGGTATCTTGGAGCTTGTTTTTTTTGAGTACTCGTTGGGGACTGCAGAACAATCACCATCTCGGGCGATCCAGGTGCTTTGTCCTTCGAGGTCTCCTCGCCTCGGGATGTAACCTTTGGCTTTGAGGACTTGGCAGCTTCGGCCGGTTTCCTAGTGTGAGTCATTAAAGTCGAAACCTTGCCCTCATCATCGTCCTCCTCCATTAACTAGTGGGCTGAATCTGTATCCCCCGGGATGACGTTAGTCATGCGCTTCCGAGCAGGCCCCGTTTTGATTTGAGGATCTTCGGGCTTCGAAGGCCTTTTCCTCTTATTGTCTTTCTTCGGTTTCGAGGTCGGAAATTTGGCTTTCTCCCCATGAAGGGCCATCCTCATCTCAGAGAAATATCCAATGCCTGCATTAATAGAAGCTAAGTGTCAGAAATGAAGCACCCCCGATAAGAAAGAAAATATCAGAAACCTTACCATCGTGTTTGGCTTCCCACTTGCCCTTCGATAGGTCACGCCACTTGCGTTTGTCATACGATGCGGTGGTGGCTAGCTTTCGGACCCAATCCTCAAGATCGGGGATCGCGTGGGGAATCCAAGGGACCGCTGCAAAATATAAGGAAGAATGATAGTCAAAGTATAGTAAAAGTGTAAAAATTTGCTAAAAGAAATGGGCTCCACTTACAGTCGAAGTTCCACATCTCGGGGAACGATATTCGCTCTTTGGGGATGACATCGATGGTCCTTATTCGGATGAACCGGCTCATCCAGCGTCGATCTCTATCCTCGTCATTACTGGTGAAGAAATATTTGGTCGATCAACGTTGGAGTTTAATCAGTCCTCGGAAAAGTTGAGGCCGGTACAAACGAATAAGATGGCTAAGGGTAATCCCGAGCCCCTCGGCCTTGCTGGTGAAGTATCGAAGCATTATCACAGTGCTCCAGAAAGACTGATGGATCTGGCCAAGAGTAACTTGATACTTGTTGCAGAAATCAATCACTATTGGATCAAGGGGACCCAACGTGAAGGGGTACACTTACCCGACCTCTTCCCCCCAACCATAGTCCTTCTTCAGAGTATCGATGTGGCCCTTTGATATCGAACAGATATACCTCGAGGCATGTTCACATCGACTGGGAACATCCGGTGGATTTTTGACAATGAAGTCTTTCTTTAAAGTGCAACCACTAGGAACAATATCATGGAGCGCCGGCGGTTTACCGTTGGCTGGACGAGGGGAAGAAGAGGAGGTTCCTTCTTTCTGAGGAACAGATTTGGAAGTTTTTGCATTGATTTTTAGAAGAAGAAGGAATAAGATGGTAAGTCGTGGAGGTTTTAAAGTTGATACGATTGAGGAGTTGTTGGCGAAAGGGAAGTTAGAGAAGAAAAGAGGTGTTGCAAATAAAAGCGAAAGTTCCTAATGAGAAGTGTAAACGAATATATATAGAGAAAATCGGCGACTGTTCATTGACATTGATGGCCGACCGGTTCTGACATGCATTTAATGATTTGGGGAAGAGAACCGATGGGACGCTTCGGTCATTTCAACACTTGCGTCATGGGAATGATGTCACCATCGGAGACTTCGAAAACTCAAAAATTCAAAATCGTTTCTTGTCATTTCATTCTAATAAACACTGGGACTATCTGTATATGGTCAAAATCAGGAAGCCCGATATCGTAGGCTCGAGATGTTGCCTCGCGGGCAGAAGTTCAGAAGAGGTCGAGCTCGGGTTCGAAGGTGGAATAAGAGGTTCGAGGGCCTGGGTGCTCGTTGAGCATTGAAGCCAGGTACGACCGAAGCCGAACAATACCATTATGAGTTTGTTATGGAACGGACAAGATTCTCGCCACGTCCCCGAAGATCATGGCGCAAATTTCGGGATAGATTTGTACGAATTAGTACAAATCCGTACTAGGTTGTTATACAGTTGTACCAATAAAATTCTTTATTGTAAATAGAAGTGTGCCTTATTTAGGATTTTCCCTCCTATATAAAGGGGACTCAAATCATTTGTAATCCCATCTAATCATTGGCAAAGAATATACTATCTTACCTCCTCGCTCATTGTTCTTCAGAATTGCTCCCTAGTTGTACTGCTCTTACTTTATTGTTCTTGCTTTATCACCCTTTACCCCCTCGAGGTCATCGAGCTCGAGATCCATACTGCCCGAGTAACACTGGTTTGATTCATCAATTCTTCTCATTTATACTCTATATCACTCGTTTATCAATTAGTATTGCACTAGATCACATATCTTTAAAATCACAAAATAACTTTAATTGTTACTCGTATTTTCGAGGTAAACATTACCTAAAATTGCATTGAAGCGCGGAAAGCTATTAGTTTTTCCTTTAGATAAACATAATAAGAAAAGCCAAACACTTACTAGGATTATTCTAGATGTAAAGATGTATTACAGAAACCTACGTCCATTACAATGTTTACAAACAAAAATTGATGTCACTGACATATAGGTGACAAAAAGGAAATGATAAAAACTAATTATCATAAATCACACAATTACAATAAGCATGATCGAGTTTCCACATTCAAGAGTTATGCACCTTCATTGTAAACTTAGTTTGATTACAACTTTTATCATAATACTTATTTTTAATGACACCTAATTTTTTGGACACTCGAAGTGATTTCCAATATACCGATGATAGTCTTGAAAAATTAAATATAGCATTTGTGATTTTAGATTGGATAAGAAGAGAATTATATGTGGTTGGCAAAAAATGTACTATTATATTAATTGGACGTTACAGGGACACGAGACAAAAATATATCGGTGCAATTGTCTTACTTCAAAATATCGACATCAAGTATATACTTTTCCCAACCAAATATAAAAAAAGTCATGCATAAAAATTAAAAAATTAAAATTAATTTATCAAAACGAAGAGTTGTCGAGATGTCATAATTTTAATTTATATTTTAGAATTTCACATATTAGACTGAATCATGCTCATCTTACAGTTGCTAAAAGAGATAACACTTGCTCAACAAGCATATGATAATGTCATGCTAAAAGTATTGGTTTGATGTATATGAAGATTTGCATCACTATTATATGTACTGCTTTAGTTGTCCTTTAATTTGCTAATTGTATTTTTTTGTCCTTTGCCTAGACACATTTTGATAACTATGCTTGGAATTGGTTTTCTTAATTGGCTAAGTTTGTAAGGGACTATTAATTAATAAAATCCCCCCACCCCACTACATTTTTCTCAGTTATATAATTTTAGAAGATTTCATAATGATTTTGTAAATATGGGGGCTTTCCAATTTTTGCAACATGAACCCACCACTGCTTGAATTCAAAAGATAAATTAGGATTATATATGAAATAAAGCACACGAACTATCCTTTTCTTTGGGTCATGTGGGAAGAACAAACTCCAGCTTAATAAATAAACAGGCGTAGTGATTTTCTGGCCACTTAAACTTATAGTGCTTTTGAAAGTCGATACATGAACTTTGAATTTTTGCATTTAAACACTTCTACTTGAGAAAATGTCTATTAATAGACATATTTGACCGTTGACTATGGTTATGTGGCAATATTATAGCTGATGTGTCCATTTGCGTGTTAATCACGGGTATTAAGTGAGTGAATACGATACATAATTAAAAAAAAAGATAAATAATTAATTTGAAAAATAGAAAAACAAATTCAGCTTTATTTACCCATCCCCGTACACTTACCCCTACCCCTTTCTTTTCTTTACTCATTTCTCTTTGCCCTCTCCCATTCCTTAATTGTCACACCTATCTCCCCACCCCCACCCCCACCCCCTCCATTTATCTTCTTCTTCCTTTTTTGTCTTTCCCTCTTTTATTCTTAATTAAAGTCATAACCTAGTTTTGATAAATCAAACTCAAAAGCTCCATATTCAATCCATATATCTGACTATTTTTCAATTATTAACCATCAATCATACTCAAAAATTCTGTATTATAGAGAAGTCAACATCCATTATCATAAAATAAATTTATCGGATCAAGGAAGATAGAAGAGTTCGGGACTGATTTTTGAGTAAGAATGGGTAATAAAAAATTGAAAAGCAACCGCGTTCGTAGTTTTTTGATTTGTTGAAATTTTTTGCTGATTTGCTAGAAAAAATTGGGTCAGATTTCAATCATGGTAAAATTTATTCGCCGCTTTCTAGTAATTCTCTCTGATTCTTGGAGGTGGTGATATTTGTCTCTAAGTTTGTGATTTTTTCTCTATGATTTTTGGCGGTAAAAGATTGGACTTGAAATTTTTGCATATGGTTCTTATTTTGTAGGTGAGAAGATGATAAAACAATGACAGTGAAAGGTATTAGGTGGGAGAGAAAAAACAATCGCCGGAGACATTTGACCGGTAAAATCTGGAGGTTTTCAGGTCATTTTCTAGTGGGTTCTTAGGGAGTGGAAGAGTTATGTGCAGAAAAAATTAATTTGAAAAGAAAAAAGAAAAAAAAAAGAAATGGGACTTTGAATATACAGGTGTCCACAAATGTGAATGAACAAAAAATGTGACCATACAAAATATTAAATTAATTTCATGTCAGCAGCGATTGAACAACACGCATCATGATAAGTGTTTATTAGTAGATATTTTCTCAAGTGGAAGTGTTCAAATAGAAAAATTCAAAGTTTATATATCAGCTTTCAAAAACCATACAAATTTAAGTGGTCAGGAACCCATTACGCCAAATAAATATGATATAATTAAAGCTAACAAAGAATTGAACTAAGGAGCTTCCAAATGTTGGACCCGTTTCCGAGCTTGCGTACTGTTGATGAACGTACACTTTAATGTAAAACAAATAACTTTTCTATTGACATTACCTATGACTCACGGCTACTATCTCTTATGGTTCCTCATCTCCCTATAAAATCTTTTCCAGATGTGCTCATTCTCTATAGAAATTTAGTTAATAATTCTGCAACTCATTGTGATGAATCTATTGAAATTTGTTAATTATTTTATAAATTAATTTTATCAATTACTTGCGTATTTAATAAATAACCCTTTTTATTTTCAGACCTAACCCATCAAACCAGCCCAAAACCCCTATAATATTCAACCCTAATATTGGCCCAAACCCCTTAGGCCCAAATATACACATGCCCGACTCAATACCCCTCATTCAATCGTGGCCGTTGATCATTCAGATCAACGGTTCATATCCATCCTTACCATAATTAATCCTAACATCCCCCCCCCCCCTCCTAACCCTTCTCATTTCTTTCCCTCACCTGCCGTGTCACGACCTAAAATTCCTAAGGTCTTGATGGCGCCGGACATCAAGGTCAGGCAAGCCAAAACATTAATTAATTGAAATAACTTTCCGTTTTAAAACATTTATGAAAATACTTCCTTTCACTTCATTACATAATAACCAAATAAAAGTTTGTTAATTAAAAATAATGGTTTAAAAATTATATTTAAGCAATTATATCCCAATACATATCCCAGAACCCGGTGTCACAAGTGCATGAGAAATTTCTAAGAATTTATACAATCATTACAAGCCTGTCTGAAATACAAATGGACAAGGGAATTTAAATGAAATAGATACAGTACGAAGGGGACTCTGTCAGCTGCGGATCGCCTCCGGATGATGCAACTCGCCTAACTCTCCGAATCCTCCACATTGCTATGAAAGTACCTGTGCAATAAAAATGCACAACAAGTATAACATGAGTACAAAAATAACGTGTACTCAGTAAGTCGCTCGCCTAACCTCAGAGAGGTAGTGACGAGAGGTCAAATTAGACACTTACTAAAAGTCAATTTAAAATATTTAAGAGTGACACTAAGCATGGTTTATCATAGGAAATTTATAAAATATGATTTAAATATCTTTCAACTCTGTTCACGTTTAACACTTTATAACTTCGTCATATTAACAATCAATCAACATGGTGATTTAATCAAATAATAATAAATCGACGGGGAGGAACAACTTCTTCCAAAAGTCTTTTTAATAACTTTAAATCTCTGTCATTTCAATCGATAATTTAATATTTCAGGCCAGTAATCAGGCAAATATCATAACAACTACGTAGCAAATATCCTGCGCAGGCAATACCGAGGGTCGAACGGCGCGGAACAACAATAATAAATTGTGCACTGTCGAAGGGTCAATCGGCTCGAACCATATATGCATCTATCTGCCTCGCTCGCGAATCGATCATGCGACGCGGTTAAAATAATATGGCTAGCCTGCTCGCGAATCACTCAAGCGTCTCAGGCACCCAAAGTTACACATATCCATATAATAATCTGTATTTATCAAGAAAACAGTTTTTCTCAGGAAAGTGGTAAAATCCTTATTAAAAGAAACATGAAATATATGTTTTGAAATCTTTGTTTTTGAAATTCATTTGTCAAGTTTAGTGATACTCCATGATACAACCCAGTCCAGGTACACATATATCCACAGCGGAAATAATTCTCTTTCTAGAAGCTTAACAATATGAACTCTAGCTTTCTTTTAGACATTCAATTACGTTTTCGGTCATATTAGCAGTTTAATATTACAGGCAGGATTACAGGTACACACATAAGGGATACTAGTGGGTCCTAGGCTACCCGGACATGGCATAATAGTAGCTACGCACGAACTCTCGTGCGTACGTATCCCTCGAAGATAATAGCATGTACTGAATTAATTCACCTAGGGGGGCGATTCCACCTCACAAAGTTAGAAAGGAGACTTACCTCGCTCTGAAATTCTAATACCGGCTTCCAAGCCCCTCCGATGACTCCAACGGACGTACAACGCTCCGAAACTACCACATAATGGCAAAGCAATGAAAATTCATCCTAATACTCACAACAAATTCAGATTATATACTTTCCCAACCTCGCTCGGAGAAAAGACCAAAATGCCCTCGGGCTCACGTGCCCGGAAATTCGAAATTCTCGAAGATACATTCTACCCATAGCCCTACTAGTTCAATCATGCAATTTACTCTACATTCCATACTCAAATTCGTGGCTAAATTCCAAATTTACATTTTCTAGGTTTCTTAAAAAATTTTCCAAATTTCTATCAATTTCCATGCCTAATCCATGCATATAATCTTGTATTTATCTAACAAACGGAAGGAATTTACTTACCTTGATGCCTGACGAAAATCCCCCTTGAAATGCTCTCAAAAAATCGTCCATGACAAATGAAAAATGGGTGAGAAATGACAAGAACCCGTCTTTAAAACATTCTGCCCAGGCATCTCTTCGCACCTGCGGTCCAATAGCCGCTCCTGCGGCTTTGCACCTGCGGAAATTCCATCGCACGTGCGGATCTGACTCAACCCAGCATTTCTCGCTTCTGCGGTCCATTCTCCGCACCTACACTTTCGCAGGTGCGACCCATTCCGCACCTGCGGCCTCCCCAGCTTCAGCCCAGAACTCGCACCTGCGGTGCCCTTAGCCGCACCTTCGGCTCCGCACCTGCGGTCAAAGCCTCGCAGGTGCGATTACACCAGATGACAACAACCTTCAGCCTTCTCCAACTTCAAATATTGATCCGTTAACCACCCGGAATCCACCCGAGGCCCCCGGGACACCGTCCAATTATACCAACCTGTTCCAAAACATAATGCGGACTTGCTCGAGGCCTCAAATCACATCAAACAACGCCGAAATCACGAATCTCACTCAAATCCAATTCTTTAAGAACTTAGAATTTCAAACTTCTACATCCGACGTCGAAACCTATCAAATCACACCTGATTGACCTCAAATTTTGCACACAAGTCATATTCAACATTACGGACCTGCTCCAACTTCCGGAATCGCATTCCGACCTCAATATCAAAACTTCCACTTCCGGTCGGATTTCTCAAAAACCTTCAAATTTCTATCTTTAGCCAAATGACCCCAAAATGACCTACAGACATCCAAATTGACTTCTGATCGCGTACCCAATTCCAGAATCACCATACGGAGCTATTACCAGACTCGGAATCCCAAACGGAAATCAACCTCACTGACATGAAATCCTTTTAAAATGCTAACTTCCACAATATACGCCGAAACGCTCTCGGGTTATCCAAACCCCGAGCCGGACATATACCTACGTCTGAAATCATCATACGAACCTGCTGGAATCTTCAAATCCTGATTCGGAGGTCGTTTACTCAAAATTCCAATCTTAGTTGATTTCTCCAACTTAAGGCTTCTGAAATGAGAATTTTCTTTCCAAACCAACCCTAAACTTCCCGAAATTCAATTCCAACCACACCTGCAAGTCATAACACCTGAAATGAAGCTGCTCACAACTTCAAACCACTGAACAACGTGCTAGAGCTCAAAACAGCCGGTCGAATCGTTACACGCAGTCATCATCTCCCTCTTCTCTCAACTCTCGCTCGACCTAACCCTAGTTCTAAATGTCGTCACCGGCAAAAACCTCCCCCTTATGATGTTTCTATGCCTTCTCCAACCATACCTGGTTTCTACACGCCATGGCTATTCGATTTCATGGATCCTTGAGAAGATCTCGAGGAACCCTAACTGGTTCTGGTTTGAAACTTTGTTTATCAGCCTGTCTCAGGCCATTTTTTCGCCTGTGAGTAAGAACTTCTTCTTGTTTATTACAGATTTATGGGTTCTTGACCTATTCTCTCATCTCAATTACTTTTTTGAAAACCCTAGTCCTTTATTGTTGATCCATCTCATATCTATAAAGATCTGGGGTGATTCGAGAACTTTTACGTGTTTTTCTTTAAAAATCTCTTGTTTAATTAACTATTCCGGTTTTTTATCACTCTTCCTAAGCTAGGGTTCATCCCAAACTGTTTTTAAAGATTTTTCTGAGTTCTCAATATTTAGGTATTTGCTTCTTCATCGTTTTGAATGATTTTCATACGGGTGTTCAAACCCTAGTCGATTCTATGATGTACTGGTTTTCTTCAACTTCTGTTTCGATATTTTTTATACCAGTTGTATTACTTTACTCTATCTTTTGAACTTAAACATTTTTTCTTGTTAAATCCGGTATTTTTGTGATTTTGCCTTAATTATTCTCAGCTAGGGTTCAAACCTGCTTTCCGGCTAAGTTCTATATTTTTTGAGGTCTTACTTAGTTTAATTTCTATTATGAAATTTGGGTGATTCTTTTGGTAAAACCAGTATTTATTGAAGATCCTTACTAATTATTCCCTATTATTTTGCCTTGTTAAGTTTGTGTGCATAGATTCTGTTGGTTTCCTTACTTGTAATTTTAATTGGTCACACTTGCCTTAATTACTCGTCTGTATGATTTTGTGATTTATACTAATTCTTTATTTGGTCTGATTTGGATTCTTGCCTTAATTAAACTCTCTTGTCGTTATCGTTGATCAATTACCCCTAATTAAGGAGTCTATTCCGAACTCCCTTATATTAATTGATTCTGTGACCCTGTGATTACCCTTAATTGACTGATTTCTTATTGTTTTACCTTATTTGTCCTACTCCTAAAGTGTTATAAATACACTCTTGTTTTACCTCTCAAAAATGAACAATTAGTTCAGATTACACACACACACACTCAAATTCTCTCTTCTTTCTTGCTACTTGTGCTAATTACTTGTCTAGCCGACTGAAAGCCAAGGCTAGACTGTGGGACTCTACTTGCTTTACATTCTACACTTTGATTCCTTAACTGGTATGTTCTTATTTCAGTTCTGAAACTCACCCTATGTGCTCCATGTCTGTTAATCCATGTCTCCTTTTGCACTAGATTAATGGCTTCTGTATTGAATTGCCTTTCTTGTTTACTGCTTTACTCAGCATGCTTAAATTATATCCTCCTTGTTCAAGTGTGTAATCATCATGCCTAGGTCTCACTTGTCTTGTTTGGTACCTGGCCACCATGTTTATTTAGTTCCTGATTACCTCCCTCAACTAGTATGCTCATGTCAGTGTTATAAACTTTTAATATATTTGGTTGATCCTAATTGGCATGAATAATTCTGTGTAGTACACCCCTGCCTTCAACATGACCATTCCCATATTATGTCTCTATGTTTTACTGCATATTACCATTTTAGTTTCAAGCATGAATGACTTGTCAAGTCTCTGAATCAGTAGTTTGTGTTTAATTGACTCCTATTTGTTCTGTGCATCTGTTGTTCCATATGCTTCTCCTCTTCCATGTTTGTGTTTTCTTTCTAATTTTGAGCTCTCTATGTTCCCGACCCCATGATCCTTGTTTGTAAATTTATGAGTCTTTACTTAGAACTAAGTAATAAATGGCTTTTGAATCTGGGCACTCTAAGTTTTGTGATTGTATGTTGAATCTTTGTTCTTCCCAGAATGGCTTTCAAAAAAAATGTTTTTTTACTCTTAGCATTTCCTTTGAACTATTTCCATTCCTGAAATCCCTTTTCATTCCTAAGAGTTTTACTTCTACACTGTTTTACTAAGTTATTCCAATTATGTCAAGCACTCTCACTTCTACTCTTAGATTACTTAAGTTCTGCCCCTCCAGTGTGTGTACTGCCTAAGAATCCATGAGATTCCTCCGAACTCTGGCACACTGGGGTTGGGCTTTTCCACACTGCACATAATCACTTCCCTACTCCAAGGGTCTTGGTGTGAGCATTGCCCGGGATCCCTGAGGTCCTTAGGGAACTTTGACACACCAGGACACCCCATTGGCTTGAGACTTTGGCATCTTGGACTGTTTTGAAGGCCTAGTATTTCCCTGTTCACTTTGGGCCTATCTCAGGCTCCCTATAGCATAACTTATATTTATTATGTAATTCATTTATTTATGGTCTGTGTCACACCCCTTTTTTATAACTTCACAAACCCTCTTAAAAATAATAAAAGTGATTTTTGAAGCTCAAAAGGGTTTTCAAAATTGAAAATGACAAAAAATTGTGTTCGAAAGGATTTTTCAGAGTCGCCACCTGACATTTGATTTCAGTGTGTCAGGTCACCATTTTTTATAGAAATAAATTTTCCTTTTAAAATACTTTGGACTCCAAAACTAAGTCTGCACCAGAGTTCTAGGTAAGGGGGTTCCTTGACTCGAGGAGAAGGTGTTAGGCATTCCCCGAGTCCCGTGAAAGTCACGGTTGCCTTCTCGATCTAGTTGGCTTTTAAAATATTCAAATTGAGATAGAAATGAACACAAAAAAAAAAGAAAAATAAGCACACAAGAGGCTCGAGGTCGTCCCCATCTAATAAAAGAAAAATAAAAATAAAAATAAAAATAAAAATACTACGAGTTCTACTTTCGACCTCCAAATACAAATACTTCGGGGCATACCCCGGATAAAAATATATACAAACTCTTCGGGGCATTCCCCTGAATATAAACTAAAGGGAACGGCCTCTTACCTCAAACAAAATTAAAAAAAAGACCTAAAGTTTGCCTACCCGAGTGTGGTCAGCCTAAACATGATAATAGAGGAATATTGAAAAAGGTAAAATAAACTACTAAACATGATAATGTTAGACTTCTATTCAGTTTTGGTACCAAGCCGCATCTATTTTGCTTTTACCCCAACACAATGCCATCTACTTTTAGTTGAATTTCTTGCGCGAAGCTATGCCAATTCCCAATACATGGATGTCTAAATTACTTACCAAAACAGAATGATTCTACTAGTAACCAAATCATAGCAAAATCCCTTTTTTAAATGTTAATCTAGTTCCTTAAAAAAATCCATAAATAGATCTTATAGTCCGCACAAATCTTCATTCAAGAATTTAGGATCTGATTAGATCAAGTTTCAATACATGTACTGGTTCTACTAACGAATCACAGTCAACAAATTAGCCACAAAGCTCAATCAAAGCAAGATTTGAAGTATAATTAGAATGGAAGCTACTTAAATTAAAAAATGGATTAAGAAGGGACCTTAGAATAGTAGAATTGGATTTCCTTTTTCCGTTGATACTTTGAAAGATATACAAAGGACCTCCGGCCAAAATCGAACAAATCACAGTACAAACAAGGATGGAAAACAGCAGCAGCAGCAAAAAATTACTCCGCGAACCTCGAACCTCAGACGACAACCTCGACTGGGCAGCGATCCAATTCAAAATTGAGACCGCAAACAGCAAACCAACCAAAATTTCAACTGAACTCCATGATTGAAAACCACAAACGAAAACTTAGTTTCACTTTTCCATTTTTCGTTTCCCCCCGTCTTCTGTTTGTGTTTTAGCTTTCTGTCCTCAAATCTCTTTTTTATTTGTGTTTTTCGTTTCATTTTTTGTTCATTCCTCCTCTCTTTTATTTTGCGACCGTGTGTGTATTCGGTTGCCACAACAGCGAGAAGAGAAGGGGAAGAGTGATGAGAGGGGAAGAGGGTGACGTGTAGGGTGGTCGTTAGAGGGTGGCGGCTATGGTCTAAGGTGAGAGGGAGCTGTCATTTTTCTTTCTTTGGGGGTGGTCTTCCGGCGAGTTTGAGAGGCTGGTGGCGGCAGATTTTGTGAAGGGAGGTCGTGTGGTTCTTTGTACCTTCTGATGGCGGGATGGGCGAGAGTGAAGAAGAAGCCCCCCTAGGTTTAGTGTAATTAGTTCTCTTATAGGGAAGTGGGGGTATGGGCTAAGGGCTCAACCGAAAATGGGCCTAAAAATGGATTGTTTTAGCCCAAATTTGATTCTTTCTTATTGAACAAGAATAAAAATACTTCCCACATATACTAATTAATCCTACTTAAGTAGGAATAACTATTAAAATAAAACTAACTGTTAAAACAAAACTATTTTTGTTATTTTTCAAATATCATACTAAAAAAATAAAAATAGGATTAGATTAAAATCATCGCAAAATTCAAATAATATTATTACCAAAGATACTGATATTCTTGAAAACAAAGTGAAAATATTCTTGTAATTTTCATTTTTGTGATAAAATAAAGTAAAAGAGTCAAAACTAGTTGAAATAGTGATATTAGGCCTAAACTAAATATTTAAACGCTAAAATGTATAAAATCTCGGGGAGGGTCAAAATTTACATGTCTACAGCTGCCCCTCTTTGTCTGGAAACACGAAGAGTTTCAGACAAAGAACGACGAGACAGGTTTTTTGACCCGGCCTTTATTTAAAGAGACCAAAAACTAAAAGAAAGGAGAATGTGACCGAGCCCTGGTATCTGAGCTGCCTACATATCCCCGGCTATAAAGGAATCAGGCCACGTGTAGTTCAGAGGTAGGAAGAGTGTTGGAATATACAAAGGTGGAGACTCGAGTGAAGTGCCGTCGAGGTTCCCGTCCGCAGTTCCTGCCGTTACATCAAAGATAAAAGGAAAAATTACAGCAAAATAAAGAAAAATACAAGATCCTATCTACTTCTTGTCTCGAATCTGCCTTAAATTTCTACTTGATCCTTCAACATGAAACTGATAATTCACCATATTCTTCAGGTAGGCATTCTGCTGACTTGAATTTGAAGAAAACTGGAAGTTGACCCTATTCTTCATGCGGGCACCCTGCTGCTTGCACTTAAATAAACTTGAACTTGGAGTAGACTTGAGCTTGCAAAACCTTGTCCTTCAGGCGGCTCGTGCTACTTTTGATTTGACTTAAAGACTGGAGGTTGACCCTATTCTTCAGGCGGGTTCCTACTACTTCTGACTTAAACTTGAAACTGAAAATTGATCGTTGACCCTGTTCTTCAGGCGGGCTCCTGATGCCTCTTGAACTTGAAAATTGAAAGTTCACCGTGTTCTTCATGCGGGCTCCTGATGCCTCTGACTCGAACTTGAAAAATGAAAGTTGGCCCTATTCTCTAGGAGGGCTCCTGATGCCTCTTTAACTTGAAAATTGAAAGTTGACCTTGTTCCTCAGGTGGGCTCCTGATGCCTCTCTGACTTGAACTCGTAAACTGAAAATCGTCCCTGTTCTTCAAGCGGGCTCCTGATGCTTCTCTAACTTGAACTTGTAAATTGAAAGTTGACCATGTTCTTCAGGCGGGATTCTCCTTATGCTTCTGTAACTTGAAATTGAAAGTTGACCATGTTCTTCAGGCGGGCTCCTGATGCCTCTGAACTTGAAAATTGAAAGTTGATCTTATTCTTTAGGCAGGCTCCTGCTGATGATTGGAATTTGAATTTTAACTCTGAAATGAATTCCCTCATTCTCCAAGTGGGCGCCTTCCAATGACTTTAACTCTGAAATGAATTCCCTCATTCTCCAGGTGGGCGCCTTCCACTGACTTAAAACATGAAATGAATTCCCTCGTTCTCCAGGTGGGCGTCTGCCAATGACTTGAAACATGAAATGAATCCCCTCGTTCTCCAGGTGGGCGCCTGCCAATGACTTGAAACTTGAAATGAGTTCCCTCATTCTCCATGTGCGCGCCTACGACTAACTTGAAAATTGCAATAACTCTAAAAAGAATTCCCTCGTTCTCCAGGTGGGCGCCTGCCACTGACTTAAAACTTGAAATAAATTCCCTCTTTCTCCAGGTGGGCGCCTGCCAATGACTTGAAACTTGAAATAAATTCCCTCGTTCTCCAGGTGGGCGGCTGCCAATTACTTGAAACTTGCAATAACTCTGAAAAGAATTCCCTCGTTCTCCCGGTGGGCGCCTGCCACTGGCTTAAAACATGAAATGAATTCCTTCGTTCTCCAGGTGGGCGCCTGCCAATGACTTGAAACTTGAAATGAATTCCCTCGTTCTCCAAGTGGGCGCTTGATGACTTAACTTGAAATTCAGAAAAACTCTGAAAATAATTCCCTTGTTTTCCGGGTGGGTGCCTGCATTCACAACAAAACAGACAAAGCAAAGAAAATTTTCTGCCCCAGTTTGTACTAGGAACATTGGTGAGTGTTAGTTGAATCCCATTTTCCAGGAGGGTTCTGAAAACTTAAATCAAATCCCATTATCAAGGAGGGTCCTGAGAACTTAAAAACTAAATCCCATTATCCAGGAGGGTCCTAAAAACTGGAAAACTAAATCCCATTATCTAGGAGGGTCCTGTAAACTTGAAAACTAGATCCCATTATCCAGGAGGGTCCTAAAAACTGAAAATGAACTCACCTGAGCCATGCCCTTTTCCTGGAAGATCCCTGTAGAAAGAACAAAATTCCTTAACCTTGAACCATACTTTCCTTATGGAGGATCCCTGCAGATCGAACAAATTTTCTTTCCCCTGTTTCAAACAAATGAAATCTTGTTAGTTTGAGAACGTGGTGGTTAGTTTGTGGCATTATTGCTGAAGGTGTCCTCTTTTTCCACTGTCATGCTTCGTTCTGATTAGCTGCTTCGAGCTAACAAAGAATTGTTTGACCTTCTGATGAATCTTGACCACAAAAACCCCTAAATGACCCAAACTAGGAAGTGCGTCTCCTAGGTTTGAGATTGAGCTTGAGGAAAACTACAAATTGAGTCCGACTAAACTAAAAATTGACCCTATTCTCCAGGCGGGGACCCCTAAACTCAAGAAAAACTAGAGATTAAAACTTAAGGAACTAACAATTGACCCTATTCTCCAAGCGAGACCCCTGAACTTAAGAAAACTAAAGATTAACAACTGGAGGAAACTAAAATTGGCCCTATTCTCCAGGCAGGACTCCTGAACTTATGGAAACTAAAACTAATATCTTAAACTGACCCTATTTTCCAGGCGGGACCCTTGAACCTAAGGAAAACTAAAGACTAATGACTTAAGGAAACTAAAACTGACCCTATTCTCCAGGCGGGACTCCTGAACTCAAGGAAAGCTAAAGATTAACAGCTTAAAAATTAAAAATTGACCCTATTCTCCAGGCAGGATCCCTGAACCTAAGGAAAACTAAAGATCAACGACTTAAGGAAAATAAAAATTGACCCTATTCTCCAGGCGGGACCCCTGAATTCAAGAAAAAACAAAAGATTAACAACTTAAGAAAACTAACACATGACCCTATTCTCCACGCGGGACCCCTGAACTAAAGGAATGCTAAAGACTCTTCTGACTAGGGAGACTGCCTAGGAGATACGGTTCTTCTCAACTAGGTCAAATTATTGAGAGGTGATGATCTTCTTAACTAGGGGATGCCTAGGAGGTAAAACAACATTCTCAAACAGCCTTGTGCTGACAAAATTGGGCATGACACCTGAAAGGTTCAAGCTTCCAAGCTTTGATTTGGACACAGTCTTCGTCCCTGTTTCAAACAAAGAAAACTTGTGAGTTTAAAATGTGGTGGTTGGTTTGTGGCCTTGACTTTGAGGCGATTGCTCTTACACTTTCCATGATAACTTTGATTTCACATTGGAAGACCTTGCTTATTATTGACTAACCACCTTTTCTGTCAAACCTTATCATAGAAAACACCTCTGATCCATTCAATCCCAATAACCTATGTCTGTTGTTTTTTGCTTTTTGCTCATGATTTGACATTTACCGAACTTTTGCCTTTCACATGAATCGCAAAGCATGTTAATTGTCGCCCACTCAGTATGCATACTGCTCTTTCCTGACTTATGTTGTTTTGATGTGCTAACCAGATTCCGCTTTGTGCAATTGAAAAGCTAGTAGCAAATTTTGAAGTCATTTCTCACTTGTTCTGACCAAACGGACTCAAAAGAAGGACTTGAACAAAGCAAGAGGAACAGAGTAAGGGACAATGGAAAGAGATGATATCTAACAAGAAAATTACAAAGTAGAAACTTATCAGATGTGGACACCAACTCTAATGACCATGACATGCATTTTTGGATTAAGCAGCCTAATATGTCAAGCAAGTCTAATGTCAACCCTTGTTATACCTCTATGCCATGAAACTGGGATTCAATTCTCCGATTGTCCTATCTGATTCACGATCCTTATTCGACTTGTAGCGCCCGAAGGGTTTTCACCATCAAGCCTCTCTTATTTTGCTCTTTCTCTCAACTCACTGTCGCCTTATGGTGCCCGTTAGGGTTTTCACCAATAAGACACTCTCATTTTTGTTCTTTTCTTCTTATTTCCTCTGATTTTGCAAATGATAAGGCATTAACCATGGTAAAAATATCATATGTTCCTGGTATGTCTAACTCGGCACTCTCAAAGATTATCTGGGAGGTCTTTTTTGGACTATAATGTGGTTTTTGGACAGGGTTAGAAAGAAAGGATATCATAAAGTCCCAAAATAACTAAGACAACAGGGTTAATTTATTTACAACTTTTGGAATCCATTTTACACTTTGCCCCAGTTTCTAAAACAAGAGGAAGAAGAACTGCCCCACTCAGACTTCGTGGGATTATGAAATATTTTATTTGGTGCGACCGAACCATAAGGCTGCCTACGTATCTTGTGGTGACAAGAATCAGGTCGAACGTAGTTCAAACGACTACCCTTTGTTGCTGCTATTTTTCTTTTTCTTCTTTTTTTTTCTTTTTTTTTGTTTTTTTGTTTTTTTCTTTTTCTTTTTCTTTTGGAATGAACTTTCTAAACAAACCTATAGGGCATGATTTTTTTTTAAATGACTCTAGCTTGATTCCAAAAGAGGGGAGGTCAAGGAAATCAGCACAACTCAAAAGGGTACCGAAGGGTATGAAGTGTTTGGGTAGCTGAAAGAGACCCTCCCATTCTCTGAAAATGCCAAGTACAACACATGCAGCTTGAGTATAAAAAAGGAAGATCATGCACAACATTTCTTTTGCAACTTTGGCATTGATATCACTGATATACCTTCCACCTTTCTTTAGTGCCTTGTCAAGTACAGAACTCTCATTGTGTGATCTCTTCTTCACAATGGATATGCTCCGTCAATTTGGAGCAAACTCTCTTGGATTTATCTTGTAACTTGAGATACGCTTGAACTCAAAGTTGCTTGTTTTAAATTGTCAGGGACGCACTCTCTTGTAACAATTTCTTGTAATCCTCTTAACTTCCCAAACTATCTTCCCCAGTTTCACAATATTCGGGCTTTGAATGATCTCAAAATGTCCAAATCTCTACTTGTTTCCTTCAAATGTCTCTGTTAGGGGTGTTCAAAACCGATCCGAAACCAAAAACCAAAGCGAACCGAAGCTTAATGGCTTACCGGTATCGGATTAACGGTTTAACGGACGGGGAACGGATTGGGATTTTTAATTAACAGCTTATCGGTTTGGGGGCGGATTATTCAATTTTCTTAACGGCTAATCCGTTAACCCGTTAAGAATATATAATTTATTTTTATCCATATATAATTATATATTATATATTAAATATCAAAAACAAAAACACAAAAACCCTTCCACTCTCTAGTCCTAATTCTTAAACAAACAGATACCCTAAAATCAAACTTAATTCCTATTTCCTAACGCCTACTGCCCTACTCTCCAGTCTCCTCGTCCTCGTCTAGTCTCCTCGTCCTTGTCCAGTCATCCTCGTCCTCGTCGACTTCACTTCACCAGCTGATGCCCGACAGGCGACAGCCGTCTCCGGTCTACTTGTGACTCGCCGTCTCCGGTATCCCTCTCTCTGTTTCGCCTAAAATCTGGTAAGTTTCTTTTCTTGTTGATGTCTTTAAAATCAAAAGTTAAAGACAAAATTTTTGTTCAGCAGTCAGGTTAAATGGATCGATTGTTATGCATAGGCAAAATTTTTGTTATAGTGGCACTTGCTTCATTTAGCTCGTCTGAACATCACAATTTTTGGTGAACTTTTTATGTGATGTATATACAATTAAGTGCACAAATTTCCAAATTTATGGATCCTTTGTATCTTTTCTGTTTAGTGCAAGTCATTTCATTCAAATATGTAAATCCAGAATGAGCTTAATTTTTCTTCATTATTAGAAAAAGTAAGGAGCTTTCTATTACATTTTTTTAAAATTGGATTTACAATGTAAACTGTAATTTAATCTTGGCTGAGTATGGTGCTTATACTTTTGGTTGTATGTTTCCGTCTCGCCTCTCCCTCTCAATTCTCATTAGAAGGCTCATACATAACTGAAAGCGGAACATAAATTTTGGTTAGTCTTAGAGTGTATGTTGCTGATGAAAGGGCTTGAAAACGAGTGTGATTTTACTCCATATTGATAGCCTTTGTATATTATCTGTTTGATGCTTTCTTGATTGAGTATGTTTCAACTTAGA
>ML422797.1:1256-13345 GCA_005239525.1 Nicotiana knightiana | reverse complement strand
CAAATATGCTGAAGTTCACCATAACAAAACAAAAAACTTCAGCTCCTAAACAAAAACAAGCTGAAGTTCACCAGTTACAAAATACAAAACAGACACACACGTTCAAAAACTTCAGCATATTACCAAAACAAAACAAAAACGTAAAATCCCAAACATCAGCTACAAAACAAAAACATCAACTGCTAAAACGCTGAAGTTAACCAGTTACAAAACAAAAAAAACTCTGCAAAAGCATNCAAAAAAAAAAGAACAATACACAGAACGTAAAGGTACTGTAATGTACCTGTGATTATATGTAATATTGTTGGCGAACAAACAGTTGAAGCGATGAATATCAAAACACAATGACGATCGTAAAAGCGAAGAACGGGAGAGAGAGAGAAAGAGAGTATTTGTGCAAAATATAGGAATGGAAGTAGAGGAATGGGGTTTGCTTGAAGAGAAAGTAGGCTTGACTGCTTGTAAAAGGGTAAAATTATCTTTTCGAAAGGCTTTTAGCAAAAAAACGGGTACCGGTGCAAACATAAAAATAAAACGGGTACAGGTTAAAGATGGGCGCCTATTTTTTACAATAAAACTCTAGAAATAGGAGCCATCTAATCTGAGTTGAGGTGGAGCCTCGAAAGAAAAAACTGTTGAATTACTTAACAAGATTGCGAGGACAAGTTTATTCAACAGATGTCAAAGAAAACTTAACAGCATTTGAGGAACTCTTGCAAGGTTAAATTCCTCAAGAAAATTGACAACATAACTCTGTTGGAGCTGAGGGACTTCATCCAAGGCAAAGGAAATAGAGAACAAATCTACACCTGCTTGATTTTGAGCCATTCACCTCAGGGCAGCATTTCAGCATCATGAATAGTAGCCAAATTTAAATCAGAGGCGGATCTAGAATTTCTAATCCATGGGTGCACCACTTAAAAAAGTAGAAAAAAAATGAATTTAATGGGAATTGTTCTCTATGTCTATTGGTAAAAAACTCAACTTTCAACCAAGTGCATCATTCAACCTTCTTTGAGCATCGGTGTCAACAGTTAATATTATACTAATTTTAGAAAATATGTACATAAGATATCTAATTTGACGAAAAGACCATGGGTTCACATGCCCCGTAATTATATCTATAAATCCGCCCCGGCTATCATGGGTGATTTATCTCAGAACACCAATCCTGTACCAGAACCTGTTTCCATTCGCTTGGTGTGAAACTCAATGGCAAGAATTATTCTCTTTGGTCTCAAGTTGTTGAGACTTTTGTTGTAAGTCGTGGAAAACTAGGATATTTAAGGGGAACGAGTAAGGAATCCTCCACTAGTGATGCCACGTATGAAACATGGAGTATAGATAAAGTTATTGTTAAAAGTAGGCTTGTCGGTGTCATGGAACCCGACATTATGAGTTTATTTGTTCGTCTTCCGACGGCCAAGAGTATCTGGGACACCATGTGTCAAACCTATTATGAAGGGGCTAATAGATCAGTTTTTTATGATCTCTCTTGTCAAGCTATGCGTATGAAACAAGAGGGAAAATGAGTTTGCCCATAGTTTGTAGATTTGAGCAAAATATGGCGGGAACTAGATCATCGGAATCCAATCTCTATCACACAACCTGATGTTATTCATGCTCGAAAGAAAGAGATTGAGGAAGAATGCGTTTACATTTTCTTGGCTAGTTTGGATGATATTTATGATCGTGTTCGAAGTGATATTTTTCGCACAAGTCCTTTTCTCAATCTAGAATTTGCTTTTACTATGGTTCGAAGTGAAGAACAACGAAGGAATACAAAGCAAAGCGATACTATAGATCCCAGTATGGCCATGATAGCAAAAACTTCCTTGATTCAGATTCGGAATTACCATTTAAGAACTTGCAATATAATGGTGAAAAGGGTTGTACTCATGGTGGCAATCCTAAACTTGGTGTATAAAATTATTTTAAAATACCTGGCTATCCAGATTGGTGGATAGCTCAAATGAAAAGAAGTCTCGAGAGCGATGCAATCAAAAGGAGGGTGAAAATAATGAGGGAAAAGCTGCTGCAACGGTGTCATCAGGCACTTCACTGCCAACATTGGTTTCAATTGTGATTGGTGATTCTGATATACCTAGTCATCCATCAGGTAATATTGGATCAGCTCTCATTAATATGGATTCAGACAAAAATACGGAGTGTATTATTGACGGAGCCACTGATCACTTAACCTTTGATCAGTCTCTTCTACAGGCTCCTAACAAAACACATCGTTCAGATGTGTCCAATGCAAATGGTGTATCATCTCCAGTTACTAGTGCTGTAACTGTTGTTTTGATGCCCTACTTATCTCTAGAGCATACATTATTTATTGCTTCACTATAAAATAATCTCTTATATGTGCCTCAAGTAACTCAACAATCAAATTGTCTAGTATTAATGTATCCCAATTTCTGCATTTTTCAGGAACTCAACAACAAGGAGATTATTGGGCGTGGTACTGAAAGAGGGGGACTTTATTATGTAGACGATGTATGTCGTGGTATTTCTCTAACCAGTCAGGGTTCCTCTTTTGCTAAACGACACCAAATATGGATGTGGCATCGAATATTTGGTAACGCTTCTTTTGGCTACATTAAACACTTATTTCCAACATTGTTTTGGATTGAAATCTCTCTGATTTTCATTGTGATGTTTGTGTATTAGCTAAAAGTCATCACACTACTTATCCTTTGAGTACTAGTAAGGTGACTGAACCTTTTGCATTGGTTCACTCTGATGTGTGCAGTCTTTCTCCCGTTTCTACTTTATCTGAATATGGCTAAATTGAAGAATTGCTTATCTACATACTTTGATATGAAAGATTTGGGTGGATTGAAGTATTTGTTGGGTACTGAAGCTATAAGAACCAAACAAGAAATTTTCTTATCTCAACGCAAATTTGTTCGTGATTTGTTAAAAGAAGCTGGAATGCTAGGTTGTCAACCTATCGATACATCGATTGAACAAAATCATGGCTTGGAGGAATTTATTGACCAAGTTCTTACTAACAAAGGGAGATATCAAAGACTAGTGGGACGCTTGATATATTTGTCACACACACGACCAGATATAACTTATGCAGTTAGTGATGTAGCTTATGCGGTCAGTGATGTAAGTCGCTTTATGCATAATCCAAGTGAAGTGCATAGGAATAAAATTATTAGAATTTTGCGGTACTTGAAGTCAGCACCTGGAAGAGGCCTCATGTTCTCTAAACATAACCATACAAAAATTATGGGTTATTGTGATTTGGACTGGTGTGCCAGAGGAGAAAGACAACGTTCAACAATTGGGTATTTCACTTTCATTGGAGAAAATATGGTTACTTGGAAAATTAAAAATCAAAAGGTTGTCTCATTGTCTAGCGCAGAAATTGAATACATGGCAATTGTCAAAGGTATTCAAGAGCTATTTCCAGACACGCTTTTAATAACTCACTGGTCAAGATGGGCATGCATGATATTATGCTCCATCTTGAGGGAGAGTTTAGAGTGAGTTATGTAAATTGATTGACTTTCCTTTCATAGAGACAGAGTAGATCTTGTAATCAATTAATAGGTGTCATGTTAATTGTAAATCAATTAACATATTCTCTAGGATTGTACTAGGATATTCTTTGGGATTGTAAATATCTTCCCATATCTGTGTAACGCTATATATTGTATAAATGATTCATAATGAAATATACTACTTCACCCATTTTTTAGTGTTAGTGCACATGAAACACTATAATACGTCCACCATGATCTCTAAAAGAATAGTTGAAGGCAAATCACAATCCGCATTTGGTTCAGTTTCAATTCGTGAAGTTGGAAAATATTATACGGGTTCTTCAGTTGTACCCAAAAAAAAAGAAAAGAGAGAGAGAGCGGGAAAATCAACCAGTCAAATATGCACGAAACACCTATGATTAAAATTCTTTACCTAAATTTGGAAGCTTTTAAATGCTACCTATGTTTACCTCGAAATATGAGTAACAATTAAATTTGTAATGTGGTTATAAGGATATGCGATCTGATTCAATGCTAATTGGTAAATGGTTAAACAACTTAAATGGATCAAACCCATGTAATAACGAATTATTGACCTTGATCTCGATTAGACTCGAGAGCAAGTGCCAAGAACAATAAGAACAACAATAACAATATGAACGATATGAATGTAAAGAGTGAAAAATGAATAGAAGAGTTTTTGTTTTTCTCAGTAGCAGTGTAAGCAAGAACTTGCGAATGATGATAATCTCCTTACAAATGAATAGGTTTCCTCTTTATATAGTAGATGAATCCTAAATAAGGTATGACTCTAATTTCAGAAGTAAAATACATGATTGATATCATTAACCATTAATAGCTCTATTGATTTTGGGATTCTCGTCGAGATTGATGGTCGATTGCGGATATCTCGTGATTCTGTTACTGTAGTGTCGATCTATCCTGGTCTCGATCCCTTAGTCTTCATATTCCCTGAGCCCGATCTTGCTTCGATACCAGCTTAAAATTGAGTCGTACCCTCGAACTCACAGAATCGGGTATCCTCGATTTTTACCGTATATAGATAGTCCCCGCGTTTCTTAGAATGAAAAGATAAGAAACGATTTGAGCCCCAATCTATACATCGACCTTGACGTCATCTTCATGAAGTAAGCGACAGATGTGACCGAAATATCCCGCCGGTTCGGTTCGCAAAAAACCATCAATGCATGTCAGTCGTTGGTCGGCCACTAGTGGCACCAAACTGCCGTTTTAAACCTATAAATACCAACTCCTTAATAGATTCAAACTTTACTTTGCTTTGATCGCAAACCCTTGAGTTCACAATCCTTCTTTTTCATCTCATCGCCGCTTATCAAACCACCGTTGTTCCCGCCGGAGCCGCCAGTTTTGTATCTTCTTCTTACTCTCAACTCATATATAAATGGCGAAGACATCTAAAATAGTACCACAAAAGGAGAAGGCTCTATCTTCTTCCTCCCGGCTGGCCGATGATAAAATGCAGGTAGAACCAGCCGCCCACGAATATGTACCTGGACCCTGTGTCCTTAAAACCAATCTTAAGGTTGATAACCCTTCATCGGTGTCGGGCCGATGCGAACATATGTCGCTATATATGTGTTCGATTACCAAGGGCCATCTCGCGGCCATGAGAAAGGACTGCAAATAGGGTCCAGAGGTGGTGGTGGTGCAAATTCCTAAGCCTAAAGAGAGCATCACCACACATGTGAAGTGGTTCTTCAGTGTGTACACTTACCCCTTCACATTGGGTCATGTCGACCCCGTGATCTTCGACTTCTTACGAGGTCACCCTCGGTCAGCTCCACCCCTCACTTTGGCGCATAGTGATCATGCTGCACTTCTACTCCAACGAGGTCGAGGGGTTGGAGTTCACATTGGACCACCTCATGTGGTTATACAGACCTCGACTCTATCGAGGGTTAATCAGGCTTAACTGCCTAGAACAAAGCCCTATTCTTGAATATCGACGAGGATAAAGATCGGGGCTGGAGGAGCCAATTCAGACGGGTGAAGACCTGTGACATAATACCAAAAGAAAAGATGTCGTTTTTCGAGGAGTGGAGAGCCAAATGTGAGTACCTTTTGTTCTTTTCTGTTGATTTCGTCTAACATTTTTCTTTGACTATGCACCGACCGTTGGATGCCCGAGGCGGTGCCTGATTTTGAAGACTGGATCCATAGGCTTGCCTCCACCTCGACTCGTGCCGAACGAGTGTGGAGGGATGCCATCATGAGGCCTTCGAGCCAAGGTGGAGAATCCGAGTCCCTGGATCCGGGGCCAGAAAATGACAAGAAAAGGAAGAATACCCCTCAATCCGAGGTCTCCAAACCCAAGCCTCGAAGGGTGAGGAGAAAAATAGTAGGACTCTCAGCGGGTTCGGTCCAAACGCTGAGGGACCAGGATGAGAAGGAGGAGGAGGAAGGCTCCTCGACATTGATAGCTTGCCCCAGAAAGGCGAGGTTGCTTCACATTCGGAGCTGCCGCCTGCTACAACCGAGCCTCACATTGAGGAGGTATAGAAGAAAAGTTCGGGGAGAACCCCAAATCTCCTAAGGTCAAGACGGTGTCTCGATCATCAACTTCTACACTGGGTGGGGCCGGTTCCGAGACCAGGAGGATCGGACAGAGTGCTCTGAGTGATTTGCTCGGGGCCATAACAATCGGTCAAATGCCTTCAATGTCGGTCTTCTTCGAAGAGGCAATACGGGATGCCCAAAGGCTGAAGACCCCCGAGACTGGCAGAGGCTCCAGCGCTGGCAATCCTTTTTGGGATTACTTTGTGGGGGTCGATGATATTACTGACTCTTCGATCCTCATGGAGGAAGCTCAACGTCTTTTCTCCAGGGTAAGTGCTTGTTGTTTTTTTGTCATTATTCTTCATCTTTTTTCTAAGGTTATTCTTTTTAATTTGTGTCCTTCTCCCTTGTATAGGCTTCTTCCAAGTTCCGAGACGACCTCAATCAATACGAAGCCAAACTCCGCAGGGTCTCAAAAGAGAAGAATGCTTTGAAGATCCTTTGCGGCCAAAAGGATGAAGCCATAAATGATCTCCAAACGGCCTTGGCCAAGGCTCATGAGGAGGAGGCCGAGTTGGATAAGCAGGTAACCGTCTTGTTGATACGGTACAAGGTCGACTTCACTGTGGAAGCTAACCTTTCAAAATCTCAACTGCAGCACAAGGTAGAGAAGATCGATCTTCTTCGGGTGGAGGCCGACCAGGTTAATACCGACTGCGATCGGTGGAACGCTAGGATGGACCGCCTTGCTGTTGAAAAGGAAACATCGTTGGCCAGGTTATCTTTGGCGGAGGCCCAGCTCCAAGACCTCAAATAAAAAGGTTCAGCTCAAGCAACAAGGGTCGAAGAGCTCGAAGCCGGGCTTGGTGAGGTCAAGGCTGAAATTGAAAAGACTAAAGCCAAGGCGGATAAATCCATAGTCCTGTACCGGGCTGATGTCGTAGCTATTCTGGCCCAGCTAAGATAGGCTTCCGATCGGGAGCAATGGCGTAGCGACTTGTCTAAGTTCCAATCCGGGAGGGAAACCCTCGAGGAAATTCATGCTCGAGGTGTTGATCTTTCCGGAGAGATTTCTCGGGCAAAAGAGTTCGAGGTCGAAGTCAGCCAACTCGTCTCTTCTAATGACAATGATGGTGATGATGGGGGGTCCGGTAACGGAGAAGATGACACTGAGGTTGCCGAAGAAGATGCCTCCGAAGAGGCTACTCGGGAGGAGGCTGGTATCTAGGGGACTAGCCCCGATCATAACTAGGTTGTAACTTTTTATCTTTTTTCTTTTTTTTTCCTTTTATAAGGCCCTGGCTGGCCCCTTTGTACATATATTTTTGATATAATGAAAATATTTCTCTGATTTCTTCATAAGTTTTTCTTCATGTCTTTGTATGCTTAATTGCCTTCGTTGAAAAGTTCTTATTGTTTTAGATCGACTCAAGATCAAAATAAACCCTTAGGTTTTTTGATTTTCCTGGGGCAAGTCCCCTAGTTACGAAGGCAAGTCCCCGAGCCCAAAACTCATTTTGAGAACTCGGATCGTTTCGAACTGGCAGATGAATTACCAAACAACCAAGCTTTTGTCAATGTTTGTTGAGCTTTCAAGCTCGCCTCTATACCTTTCATGTGAATCTACGAGCTGTAGTTAATTATTTGCTTTCGTAATAACTGAACCATTGGGTTCGAATTGAGTGAGAGTGAAGTCTCGAACTCTAATTGTATCGTCCTTTCTGCTTATTAGATCGGCCAGTAGGCTCTTTTATATTGTCCCTTAGGCTCTTTTAGGTCGGCCCTTAGGCTCTTTAAGTTGGGCCAATTCGGCCTCTAAATCGACTATAATTTTTCCCTTTTTTCCGGCTAAAAGACTTAATGAGAATTCATTTATGCCTTAGCATGTGTTTTTTGTACCTGTTGGGTTTTTCGAGGGTTTAACGATTGGAACCCAATTTTTCCTTAACTTGTTTGTGTTAAGACAATTTAATACCTCTTGAGGCTTTTTCGAAGGCTGATATTATCGAAGCCTTTAAATTATTTGAGGGCTGACTTTATCGAAGCCCTTTTTATTTGCTTTGCCGAGGGTAGCCTTATTGAACCAGTTTTTTGAAGTATTTGAAAGCCTTTAGTTTATGGCGGAAGCCGGACGTCTCCAAGCCACATTATTTCAGCCGTAGACTGTTTATATGACCGTAGTCTTTAATATGGCTGTAGCCTCCGGGTACGTCTCTTGGACTCGTTTCTCGATAATATTTTGAACTTATTTGAAATGTTAGTCCCCGAGTGTGATGGCCTTGACCTGCTTATCGAGGAGTGCTTCTTTGAGGTCTTATGGTTTTAGAAAGCTCGAGTTGGTATTCCCCGAGTGTTCGAGGTATGCTTTCACTTGACCCCTGGGCCATTTTTCACAAGTGTTAGTTTTGCACAATAGATCATAAGTACACGACTCGTAAAAATAGAAATTCTACTTCAAACATGAGATGTTTGAGAAAAAAGAGAGTGCTTCTTTGCATTATTCATACATGCGTACATGTTTTGTTGTCGAGATTCAGCTAATCTATATGGACACGGTTCATTTGACCGTTTGGCCCATTACATAATTCTTCCTATCGAGACCCCTTTACACAACATCCGAGGGTGATGCTTCCCCCTCTCAGTATTCGAGGTTGATTGCAAAGAAGCCTTAGATACTACTGAATTATCCCCAGGTAGCACATAGTTATTGCCTCGTTAAAAACCTTACCGAAAAAACCCATTTGGGATAAAAACCGGTCTAAGGGAAAAAGAGTGCAATGCGTAGTTAAAACCTGAGGTCTCGATTTCTTGGACCGTGTACCTGCAACAAGTTAGTTTCGAATATTTAAGTAAACAAAAAAAAAGGAGAAATCCATACCTTAGCAGTAATATCGCTTGAGGAGTGATATGTTCCAGTTATTCGACAATGGCTCGCCGTCCATTGTTCCAAGCTTGTATGATCCCTTTCCGACTATATCAAGGATTTGGTAGGGTCCTTCCCAGTTAGGAGGGAGTTTTCCTTCATTAAGGTCTCGAGTATTGATGGTGATTTTTATTAAGATCAAGTCCCCGACTTTGAAGTGTCGAAGATTGGTTCTCCTGTTGTAATATCTCTCGATTCGTTGCTTTTGTGCGGCCATTCGAATGAGTGCCGCTTCTCGTCTTTCATCTAACAGTTCGAGGTTGGTATTCATTGCCTCGTGGTTCGATTCTTCCGTTGCATGTCGAAACCTGGCGCTGGGCTCTCCGACTTCGACAGGTATTAAGGCTTCAGGGCCATATACTAAAGAAAACAGGGTTGCCTCGGTACTGGACTTCGATGTCGTCCGATATGCCCACAAGACCTCAAGCAATTTCTCTCACCACTTCCTTTTGGCTTCGTTTAGCCTTTTCTTCAGGTTTTGGATGATAGTTTTATTTGTTGCTTCGGCCTGCCCGTTTCCACTAGGGTGATATGGTGTCGATGGTATCCTCTTTATTTTGTGATCTTCGAGGAATTTAGTTACATTACTGCCAATGAATTGTTTGCCATTATCACACACTATCTTCGCAGGTATCCCGAATTGACATGCAATGTGATCCCATATGAAGTCGATCACTTCTTTTTCCCTAACTTTTTCGAAGGCATGTGCTTCAACCCATTTAGAGAAATAGTCCGTCATAAATAATATGAATCTAGCTTTACCTGGGGCCGATGGCAGAGGACCAACAATGTCCATTCCCTATTTCATGAATGACCATGGTGATAGGACTGAGTGAAGCTGTTCACCAGGCTGGTGAACCATTGGTGCGAACCTTTGACATTTGTCGCATTTTCGAACGAACTCCTTAGACTCCTTCTCCATGCTATCCCAATAGTATCCTGCTATGATGACCTTTCGAACTAGTGACTCGGCACCAAAATGGTTTCCATAAGTGCCTTCATGGATTTCTCATAAAACATAATCGGTATCTCCCGGCCCCAAGCATACAACCAGTGGACCATCAAACGTCCTTCTGTATAATGTTCCATCTTCGTCTAATGTGAACCAAAATGCTTCAGTTTGTAGGGCCCTTGATTCTTTGGGATCCGATGGTAGCTTCCCATTTTTCAAGTATTCAACATACTTGTTCCTCTAATCTAGGTTAAGCTTGTAGAAATTATTTCATCGTGCCTTTCCTCGATTACAGATCTCGAGAGATGGACGACAGTCCCCGAGCTAATTTCGTCTTCGTTGACCGATGATCCCAAGTTGGCAAGTGCATTGGCCTCCGTATTCTGTTCCCGAGGTATATGTTGTAGAGTCCATTCTCTGAAACAGTGCAAAGTGACCTGCAATTTGTCTAAATACCTTTGCATCCTATCTTCTCGAACTTCAAAGGTGCCATTTACCTGGTTATCTACCAGTAGGGAGTCGCATTTAGCTTCGATGACTTCCGCTCCCAAGTTCTTAGCTAGCTCGAACCTGTAATCATAGCCTCATACTCGACCTCATTGTTAGTCAGTTTGGCAGTTTTAATAGATTGTCTAATAACATTGCCCATAGGCCGTTTCAAAATAATACCAAGCTCAGACCCTTTCATGTTCGAGGCTCCGTCCGTGAAGAGGGTCCATACCCCCGTTGAGGTACTCATTTTTAGAAGAAGTTCCTTTTCTACTTCGGGTACGAGGGTTGGCGAAAAGTCTGCCACGAAGTCTGCTAATATTTGAGACGTGATGGCCGTTCGGGACTGATACTCAATATCGTACCCACCAAGCTCGATGGCCCATTTGGACAATCGGCTCGATAGCTCGGGCTTATGCAATATATTTCGAAGGGGATATATGGTAATGACACATATAGAATGACACTGAAATATGGATTTAGTTTTCTAGATGTGCTTATTAGTGCAAGTGCTAATTTTTCTAGGTGTGGATATCTGGTTTCAGCATCTCCTAAAGTTCGACTTACGTAATAAACTGGAAACTGCGTACCTTGTTCTTCTGGGACTAGTACTCCATTTATCGCTATCTCAGACACCGCCAAGTATAGGTATAGCTTGTCATCTACCTTTGGGGTGTGGAGCAAAGGTGGGCTCGATATGTACCGTTTCAACTCCTCCAATGCTTGCTGACATTCCGGAGTCCACGTAAAATCATTTTTCTTTTTAAGCAAGGAAAAAAACCAGTGACTCCGGAGTCCACCTAGTGTCTTTAATCCTTCTGATGGTCGATACAATACCCGAGGCATTGACACTAAAATTGTACTCTGATAATCGGGGTGCTTCTGCGGGATCTGTATATTTGTCGAATCCAGTTTCTCTCATGAGTCACCGAGAATTCTGTCCTCGGTCATCCCTTCGATCGTTATGGGCGGAATTACATCCTGTATGGTTATTCCTCCTGTCTGAAACATACGCCTGATACCGATCTTTATTCGGCCTTAATTCTCTGTCAACATCCCCTTGGTTTTTACCTGTCGATCGGTTAGGATGCACTGAACCCGAGGGGGCTCCCAGTTGGTCATCCTCGACTCTAATCTTCAATTGATACCGGTTGTGTATATCTACCCAAGTCACAACCAGATATTCTATCAAATTTTTCTTTAGTTGGCAAGATACGATCGAACTCCGCTCGTTTAATCCTTGGGTGAAGGCCTGAACAGCCCAGTCGTCGGTAATCGGTGGCAACTACATATGTTCCATATGGACTCGAGATACAAACTCTCGTAGCATCTCGTTTTCCCTCTACTTTACTTTGAAGAGGTCTGATTTCCTCGTTGCAACCTTTATAGCTCCAGTGTGTGCCTTCACAAATTAATCTGCCAACATGGTGAACGAATCGATAGAGTTTGGCGGTAAGTTGTGATACCAAATCATAGCTCCCTTCGATAGGGTCTCCCTGAATTTCTTCAGCAATAATGACTCGATTTCATCGTCTTCCAAATCATTTCTTTAATAGCACATTGTTGGTTGATTTCCCAATGCACACGCAAGTGTACGTGGTCGACAAGTAATATAGGATTTTAAGTCCAGATATCGTACCCACAGGGACTTGTGATTAACTATCCACTAAACTAAACTCAAACA
>MDKJ01154412.1:0-43683 GCA_005239525.1 Nicotiana knightiana | reverse complement strand
TAACCGTGTAGGAGATGTCTATTTCACTTGGGAAACACTTAAACCCGTCAAAACTCGATTTCTCGCCGAACTGGGGACCTGGCGTTTGGACCCAAAGGCCTGGTTAACGCCAGGCAAGGGCTGGCATTTCAGCCCTAACGCCTGGCTAACGCCAGGGTAGGGCTGGCATTTCAGCCCTAACGCCTGGCTAACGCCAGGTAGGGGTGACTGTTTGGCTTTGTCGCCCGGGTGTCTCCTTTCGCGTATGTTTCGACGTATTTGCATCCTTTTAGCTCCGTTTCCATCTCCACTTCACCTACACATGAAATAAACTCCATTAAGCACATAACAAGTGTAATTTTATCATTAATACGCATAAAATGTAAGGTATATCACATGTTAAACTATGCAATTTAGTCTCGCATCACTATGCCAATGAGGATGTAATTTTGGGCTGTTATGAACCATGGAAATAAAGGTCTGGCCTGGCCGGATGTAACTTTGGGCCTGCTGTAGGCTCCCTATTGTTATTCTACTTTGTAATTTATTCTATTCATTCTGGTATGTAATATTTTTTGTAATAACATTTTGGGGCACTAGTAAAATTGAGAAAAGGGATTTTATCTTATACTTGCATTGAAATGGGTAGAAATCCTGCTTATAGGTATTCTATTTTGCTCAAAATGCGTTATTTTGCTCAAACATGTTCAGTAATTATAGAAATCTTGCCTATAAGTATCCTACTTTGCTCAAATGTGTATTAGAAATCCTGCCTATAGGTCCTTTATTTGGTTCAAATGTGCTCAGCTTTTACCTGTTAGAAACCATGCATATAGGATATTGAATGATTAATATCTCAATGTGCGCAAAGGATTCTATTTACATGCGGCTTAATCAACAAATTACACCATGCCTATAGGATCTAAAAATCGGTTTTAATTATAGAAATCATGCCTATAGGATCTAAAATCAGTTTTAATTATAGAAATCATGCCTATAGGATCTATAAATTAGTTTTAATTATAGAAATCATGCCTATAAGATCTAAAAAATTAGTTTTAATAACTATAAAAATCCTGCCTATAGGGTCTAAAATCAGTCTTTATTATTGTCCTACTCGTTTCTTTAAGAGTTTTCAACACTGTGATGATTATCATTATTAGAAACCACGCCTATAAGACTCGATTAAGAAATTCTAATCAATATTCTTATGATTACCATTGTTAGTTACTGTGTGAATCACCTAGTTACTGCGTGAATCACCTAAACCATGCTCAGGGTTCATTTGAAAATTTAGCATAAAATTGGTTGTCTCTCAGAGTCTGAAGTACAATCCTAAGATGCTACTCATGCTCCTCTTGACTGCGGGAGTAGATCAAGATATCATTAATAAACACAATCGCAAAGGAGTCCAAATAAGGCTTGAGTACTCGGTTTATCAAATCCATGAATGGTGTTGGGGCATTTGTCAACCTAAAGGACATCACTATAAATATCATAATGCCCGTACCGAGTCTGAAAAGTTGTCTTAGGGACATCGGATGCGCTAATCCTCAACTGATGGTAACCAGATCTCAAGTCAATCTTCAAAAACACCTTGGCACCCTGAAGCAGATCAAACAAGTCACCAATCCTTGGCAATGGATAATTGTTCTTGATGGTGACTTTGTTCAACTGTCCATAATCTATGCACATCCTCATCGATCCATCCTTCTTATTCACAAACAACACAAGTGCACCCCAGAGCGAGACACTAGGTATAATGAAGCCCTATCAAGTAAATCTTGCAACTGTTCCTTCAATTCTTTCAACTCAGGCGGGTCAATGCGGTATGGCGGAATGGAAACGGGCTGAGTGCCCGGAGACAAATCAATACATAAATCAATATCGCTATCTGGTGGCATCCTCAGCAGGTCTATAGGAAACACCTCTAGAAACTCACGAACAACTGGCACTGAATCCATGGAAGGGACCTTCGCACTAGAATCGCGGACATAAGCCAAATAAGCTAGACACCCCTTTTCGACCATACGACGAGCCTTCATATAAGAGATAACCATGCTGGTAGAGTGGCCAGGAGTCCCCCTCTACTCTAATAGAGGAAACCTCGGCAAGTCTAAGGTCAGCGTCTTAGCGTGACAGTCCAATATAGCGTGATAAGGTGATAGCCAATCCATACCTAAAATGACATCAAAATCAACCATATCAAGAAGTAGAAGATCTACACTAGTCTCAAGAATCCCAATGGTGACCACATATGAACGATAAACACGATCTACAATAATAGCATCCCCCACAAGTGTGGACACATACACAGGGGCACTCAAAGAATCACGAGGCACAATCAAATATGAAGCAAAATAGAATGACACATAGGAGTAAGTAGAACCCGGATCAAATAGAACTGAAGCATCTCTACTGCAAACTGAAACAGTACTTGTGATAACATCGTCATATGACTCAGCCTCAGGCCTGGTTAGAAAAACATAACATCGGGGCGGGCCCCACCACTCTGAACCACGTCCCTAGGACAGCCTTTAGCTGGCTGGCCTCCACCTCTAACGGCATGACCTCCACCTCTAACAGTCTGGCCTTTACCTCTGGCTAGCTGAGTAGGTAGTGCAACAACTAGTGCCGGAACCATGGCACCAGAACCCTGATGTTGTGGTGGGACGCCCAATAATCATGGACAGGTCCTCCTGATATGCCCATAACCACCACACTCGAAACATCCATCCTGGTACTGTTGCTGTGGAAATTGAGACTGACTCGAATGGGTTGGATGACCACGGTAATAACTCTGAATAGGAGGTGCACTGATAGGAGCTGGTGGTGCACTGGCTGTCCAAAATGAGGCACATAAGGACCACGACTCCCTGAAGCACTGAATGAAATGGACTGGGAGGATGGACTCTACCAAAAGTACTCCTGCCTCCAGATGAGGCACTGCTAAACCCCCCGGAATGACGAGGTCTCTTGTCAGACCCCTGACCTCCCTGAGCAAGAATCATCTCGACTCGCCTGGCAACATTGGCAGCCACATGAAAAGAAATCTCACTCCCAGTCTCTATATCCATCTGCAATCTAATAGGCTGAGCAAGTCCTTCAATAAACCTCCTTACCCCCCCCCCCCTTCTCTCTCTCTCGGTAGGAAGTAGAAGAAGAGCATCACGGACCAAATCCACAAAACAGGTCTCGTACTGAGTAACAGTCATACTGCACTACTGGAGATGCTCGAACTGACAACGATTCTCCTCTCGCAATGTTATAAGGAGGAACTTCTATAGGAAGAGCTGAGAGAACTGGTCCCAAGTAAGAGCAGGCGACCCAGCTGGTCTGGTCAACAAATAATCTCTCCAACATTTCTTGGCGGAACCAGTCATCTGAAATGCAGCAAAATCGACCCCATTTGTCTCCACTATATCCATGTTCCGTAGCACCTCATGACAGTTGTCAAGATACTCCTAGGGATCCTCTGAAGGTGCACCACTGAAGTGAACTGGAAAGACCTTGGTAAACCTTTCCAATCTCCACAAATCCTAAGAAGACATAGTTGACCCATCACCGGCATGTGTCGCAACAACCGGCTGAACTTCTCTGACTGGATGAGTTGTTGGAGTCTGATACTAGGGAGCCATCTGCTCCGGAGTGTGAGTAGCAGGAGTCTCTGCTCCTCCTCCAGCCTGAGAGATGGCCGGTGCCATGGGAAATGTGCCAGTCTGGGCCACACTCTCCATGAGGCCCACAAAAAGGACCAAAGCGTACTGAAGCACTTGGTGGCAATGAACCTGTACGGAACCTGAGCTGGCCCGGCATGGGCAGTCTGAGCTGGAACCTCTTCGTTAAACTCTACCTAAGGCTCCACTATTGGGGCTACTGCTCGGTCTCTAGGCTGAGCCCTGCCCCTGCCCTTGCCTCGGCCTCTAGCACGGCCTCGGCCTCGACCTATTCCCCTCGTAGGAGCTACCACGAGAGACTTTGGTTGCTACTCAACTGAAGATGCGGTACGTGTTCCCAACATCTGCGAGAGAATAAGAGTAGAAGAGTTCAATTAGCATTGAGAGAACAAAATCGCATGACAGAGAAGAATAGAAGTGAAATTTGTTCCTTAACTACATAGCCTATGGAAGATAAGTACAGACATCTGTGTACCGATCCTCACAACTCTACTAAGTCCGCTCATGAATTGTGAGACCTAGGCAACCTAGTGCTCGGATATCAGCTTGTCACGGCCCGAAATTCCCACCTTTTGGGACCATGACGGCGCCTAACATTTCAATTTCTAGGCAAGCCAATGTTAGAAAATTATTATGCCAAACTTTATTCAATTCAGTAAATAACAGCAAATAAGGTAATACGAATTAAAGCGAGTGCGGAATAATATAACACCCTCAATATTTGCTACAACACGGATCTGGAGTCCTAATTCACGAACTTCTAGGATTTACTACAAGTAAAAGTCTGAAAGAAATACAATTGTTTGAACGAAAGAAACAGTACTCAGATAAGATAGACGGGGAATTCAAGGTCTGCGAACGCCAACAGATCTATCTTGAGTCTCTGATGAACCATTCCGAACTGCTACACCTCTCGATCAGCTAGGACCAATGACAAAATCTGCACAAGAAGTGTAGAGTGTAGTATGAGTGCAACCGATCTCATGTACTCTGTAAGTGTCGAACCTAACCTCGATGAAGTAGTGACGAGGCTAAGGCGGGCCACTCACACTACAGCTTGTACGCAATATATATATATAATAAAGGCAGAATAGGAAATGTCGAATAGAATAAAGTAGTAAATTGCAAGAAATAACCACAACTTCAGGAAATAAGCTAACAGCATTCAGAATTTACCAATCCTTAAGTGCAAAAGAGAATACCGTAAAGCTAACACTACTCACGGGAACATAAACACACAGGCTGTTGCGGCGTGCAACCCGATCCCACCGTACATCTCATATAAAAGTGTTGCGGCGCGCAACCCGATCCCACCATATCACAATCATAGTTCACCCTTATACAACCACAACAGTCCACCCTTATTACATCTGTTGCGGCATGCAACCCGCTCCCACCGTACAATATAGATTCACCCTTATTCCACCTCAATGTATCACTCTTATTTCACCGTTGCAACATGCAATCCGATCCTACCATATCAATATCCAGTACCCAGTACATACAGTAAATTCATAATTCAAATGACAGACTCTTCAAAATTCCTAAACACCAAAACGAAACAAATAGGAAACTTGTACACCATGAAAGTTCGCACAATAGTACTACACAGCGAGACCAACTCGGAATTTACAACTAAAAGGTACAGATAAACCAGCTTAAGCAAATAGTTAGAGATTATGAAACTAGGGAAAGAACTAATATCATGAATAGGAGGAAACAATGACTAACAAGTAGCAATTAGGCATGGCAACACAATAAAATCATGTAACAATTAAGATAGGGAAAGAGATAATGTAAGAAAAATGGGAAACAGGGAAAACAGATAATTTGGCGGCGCATAAGCACTCGTCACCTCACATATATGCCACTAACATGAAATTCACATAACAAATAGTCTGAGGGTTCCTAATTCCCTCAAGTCAAGGTTAGACACAACACTTACCTCGCTTCAACGACCAAACTCAAAGCTCAACCACGACTTTTCCTTTCACACAAGCCTCTGAACCAATAGAATCTAGCAAATTACCAATCAAACGATTCAATTTAAGCCTTAGGAAAAAAACTACCCATGATTGTAAAGAATTCAATTTAGGTCATTATTGAAAAAGTCAACGAAAGTCAACACCCAGGCCCGCTTGGTCCAAACCCCAAATTCGGACCAAAACCCGATTACCCATTCACCCTCGATCCTGGTTATGTAATTTGTTTTGGAATCCAACCTTAATTTGAGGTCTAAATCCCTAAATACCAAATCCCTAGTTTCTACCCAAAAACCCCCAATTCCACCATGAAAACCTTAGATTTTAGGTTGAAATCTTAGGAAAAGTAGTGAAAGATTGAAAGGAAATAGGTTAGAATCACTTACCAACGATTTGGGGAAGAAAGAGTCTTGGAATAATCGCCTCTAAGGTTTTAGGTTTTGAAAATTTAAAGAAAGAACCAAAATCCCGTCTAAGTCATAATTTGTTCAGTTGCAGATGTCGCAAATGCGAAGCCCGCAAATTCAAGAAATCCGTCGCATTTGCGAAGAATCCCACACCTATGCAATCATTGCATTTGCAATGAAAAGTTCGCAATTGTGAACACTTACTTGATTAGAAATGCAACCCAATGATTGCAGAAATGAAGAATCTTTCTCCCCAGCTCCCATCGCAAATGCGAAGCTTTGTTCGCAAATGCGGACACTGGCCTTCCGAAAATGAGACCTCATGATTGCAAATGCGAACCTAGGCTGACCTAGGCACACTTCGCAAATTTGTTGAAATGGCTCGTAAATGCGAGCCTGGCAGAAGATGGAAATGTTCGCAAATGCGAATTCTGATCTCGCAAATGCAAGATCAGAGGCCAGTTCCCAGAAATTGTAGACACAAACAAATGTTCTAAGTCCAATTAACTTTGTAGCCTATCCGAAACTCACCCGAGCCCACGGGGCTCTAAACCAAATATGCAGACAAGTCTAAAAATATAATACGTACTTCCTTGGTCGATCAAAACACAAAAATAACACCTAAAACTACGAATTGAACACCAAATCAAAAGAATTTTTTCAAGAAAACTTTGGAACTTCTATTTTTACAACCAGACGTCCGAATTACGTCAAACCATCTCCGTTTTTCATCAAATTTCACAAACAAGTCATAAATATGGTATTGGACCTATACCGGGTTCCAGAACCATACACGGACCCGTTATCCAAAAGGTCCAGCTTTGGTCACACTTTTCAACTTCATTAAGCCTCTAACTTTCAAATTTCAACAAAATCCGATATCTCGGGCTAGGGACTTCCGAATTCGATTCCAGGCATACGCCTAAGTCCCAAATCACGGTACGGAGCCACCGGGACTATCACGACAGGAATTCAGGTCCGTTTACTCAAAATGTTGACCAAAGTCAACTCAAATGATGTTTTTAGGCAAAAATTCTTATTTTCTCAATTTTTAACATAAAAGCTTTTCAAAAAGACACCCGGACTGTGCACGCAAATTAAGGAAGGCTAAAACATGATTTTTAAGGCTTCGAATCACAGAATTAGGTTTTAAAATGAGATGTCCTATCGGATCATCACAGGAATATAGCTACACAGACTTTCGTCACCTAGTGCGTCCGTAGATCCCGACACAAGTAATACACAACATGATAACCTAAGGGTATGAGTTCCTATCCAAGAGACTTAGATAGATGCTTTGGGAAATTCTTAGAGATGCTAAAATAGTTGTATGTGAGCATCTCGTTCACTAAGGTGCTCACCCAAATGCTCGCCTATCCATCCTACAAAATAAACTCCTCAAAAATGTGGGGATCCTTGCAGTTTTACTATACTCTGCTCGTTATGGAGTGAAATTTTCGACAAGGCTTTGTGCGAATCAGGTGCATCTATTAACTTGATGCCATTTTCGATTTTCAAGAAATTGGAAGGAGAACTAAGAGTGATCAAATTTGTGCCAGTATCTCTTTAACTGGCTGATCAAACCATTGGCATACCATAAGCATAATTGAGGATATTCTGGTAAGGGTGGACAAGTTTGTCTTCCTGATATACTTCATTGTAGTAGACATGGAAGTGAATAAGGAGGAACCTCTAATATTGGGAAGACCATTCCTTTGCACTGGACAGACTATTCTTGACATACATAAGGGTCAACTCATGTTACGAGTGGGAAATTAAAAAGTGGTGTTTCAAATGAAGAGAATGATGAAATACATGTGTGATGAGGCATCTGCTTATGCATGTGTTCAAACTGGATGTGGTAGGAGAGTTATCTTAACAACACAAGCTGGAAAAGTTGGTAGGTGATTCACTAGAAAGATGCATTACTCAATCGAGTACAGCAGAGGATGAAGACCCTGAAATCAAGAAAGAAGATAAGGAATTGGAATATGTAAACCAAGTGATAGCTGAAGAGGAATTTGAGAAGGAAAAACTCAAGCCAAATATGGAATTGAAAATACTCCCAACACATTTAAAATATGATTTTTGAGGACTAACAATTTTCATGTGATTGTTTCTGCTGATTTGATAGGTGAACAAGAACACATGCTGGTGGAATTGCTGCGGAAGCATAAAAGAGCAATCAGTTGGAGCATAGCCGACATTTAAGGAATTAGCCCCGCAATATGCATGCACAAGATCTTGTTGGAAGAAGGGAGCAAACCAGTAGTGCAACCCCAACATAAATTTGATAAAAACCTAGACGAGGTGGTACAGACAGAGATACTCAAATTGTTGGATGCTGGTATAATATTTTCCATCTCCGATAGCCAATGGATCAGCCTCGTACAGGTTGTGCCAAAAAAAGGCATAACGGTGGTGAAAAATGAGGACAACGAGCTAACTCCTACCAATACTATCACTGGTTGGAGAATATGCATAGACTACCGAAGGGTGAATGATGCAACGAGGAAGGACCACTTCCCTCTTCCCTTAATTGATTAGATGTTGGAGAAGGTGGCAAGGCGCGAATGTTACTGCTTTTTAGATGGTTATTCAGGGTACAATCAAATACTCATTGCTCCTGAAGATGTTGAGAAAACCACATTTACATGTCCTTTTGGAATCCCTGCATACTTGAGAATGCCTTTCGGACTTTGCAATGCACCAGCTACTTTTCAGAGGTGCATGATGTCAATCTTTTCAAATTTGAATGGGAAGTGTCTGGAGGTGTTCATGGATGATTTTACTCTCTTTGGGGATGACTTCAAGGATTGTTTGAGGAATCTAGAGCTTGTACTGAAACAATGTGAAGACACTCACCTAGTACACAACTGGGAAAAGTGTCATTTCATGGTCAAGAAGGGGATAGTTTTGGGCCACAAAGTCACAGTTGAAGGCATCAAGGTCGACAGAGACAAGGTAGATGATATCGCTAAGCTCCCACCACCAACTTCAGTGACGAGCATTATAAGCTTTCTAGGGCATGTGGAGTTTATAGAAGGTTTATCAAGAGTTTCTCCAGCATCACCAAGCCCGTAACAACATTTCTTGCCAAGGATGTGAAGTTTATGTTTGATGTAGAGTTCCTCAGAGCATTCGAGTTGATCGAGGAAAAGGTAGTGAGTGCCCCCACAATGGTAACTCCCGATTGGAGCGAACCCTTTGAGGTCATGTGTGGTGCTAGTGATGTAGCAAAGGGAGCAGTGTTGGGACAAAGAAAGAGATAAAATATTCAAACCTATATACTATGCAAGCTGGACTTTGAATGATGCTCAGGTTAACTATGCTACCACAGAGAAGGAGTTCTTTGCAGTGGTCTTTGCTTTTGACAAGTTCGGATATTATCTAGTAAGGATCAAGGTGATTGTGCACACTGATCACTCCGCACTGAAATATCTGTTGAGCAAGAAAGAGTCAAAACTGCGTCTGATGCGGTGGGTACTGTTGCTACAAGAATTCGATCTTGAAATCAAAGACAGAAAGGGCACAAAAAACCAAGTGGCGGTCCATCTATCGCAATTGGAGAAACCACCTGTTGAGGCAATGGACATTCGGGAAGAGTTCCCGGATTAGCAGATTTTTTCCATTGTAGTGATCTATGATAGACCGCCATGGTATGCTGACATAGCTAACTTTTTGGCTAGGGGATAGCTACCACATGACTTGACCTCTGACTAGAAAAGGAAGCTGCGAAGCCAGGTAAAAAGCTACTTCTGGAATGACCCATTCTTGTTTAAATTGTGTGCAGATGGCATGATTTAGAGATGCGTACCAAAAAGGGAAATGGGAAGTATATTATCCATTTTCATGATGGAGCAGCTAGAGGACATTATGGAGGAAATAGGACAACAGTGAAGGTCATGGAAGCCGATTTTTGCTGGTCGTCCTTGTACAAGGACGCAAGATCCTATGTGGCTACATGTGACAAGTGCCAATAGATAGGTAACATTAGTCAGAGGGAAGATGCCTCTGAATTCCATTTTAGTATGTGAAATCTTTGATGTTTGGGGCATCGACTTTATGGGTCCCTTCCCATCTTCCCATTCCTATGAGTATATCCAAATGGTCGTTGACTACGTCTCCAAGTGTGCCGAGGAAATCCCACTAGGACAAATAATGCTCGGGTAGTATGTGAATTTCTTCGGAAGAATATTTTCACCCGTTTTGGAACTCCCTGAGTCATCATCATTGATAATGGGTCACATTTTGTCAATAAACAGTTTGCTACACTGCTTTCTAAATATTGGGTAACTCATAAAACAGGAACCCTATATCATGTTGTGGGCAAGTAGAATTATCTACCGTGAACTCAAAAGGTGTCACGACCCAAAATACAAACTCAGGTCGTGATGGCGCCCAACACCGGGGTTAGGCAAGCCTAAACTTAAATTACTAAGGATTTTTCCCATACTTGATTAAACATCCCAACACGTGCCAAGTTTTAAAGTTCAAAAACATTAATTGAAAAAGATAGTAAGGCATTTTTAACCAAAAAGCAGTGGTAAAGAGGAGTGAGCCAATATATATATATATATATATATATATATATATATATATATATATATATATATATATATATATACCCGCAAACAAAAATAACCACTACGTGTGTGCCAGGAACTAGTGTCACAAGTCCTACGGGCATACTAAGATAATATACAAAAGATATAATATAGAGTCTCACTGTCTGAAAGGAATAAACGGGGAATAAGTAAAAGAAAACTCCATGGTGTTGCCGAGGATCGTCAGGAGAAGGAGCTCACTGTGAATTCAGGTCCAACTATGATCAGAACCGAGCTCCGGTCTGATAACCAGATGCACCAGCCTCAGAACCTGTACAATTAAGTACAGAAGTGTAGCATGAGTACATAAACAAATATGTACCCAGTGAGTATCGCGCCTAACCTCGAAGAAGTAGTGACTAGAGGTCGACTTGACACTAACTAAGGTCCAACCAATTGATTAGCAAGATATAATATCAGTAACAGACATACAAGAATGATAAAAGCAGTAAACATTTAAAATAACAATAATTCAAATAAATACTGGAATTAAATATACAATTTCTACTTCATTATTCTTTTCTTTCCTTTAAAAATATATCTGACCACTCAAAATCCATAAAAAGAATTCTTAACAATTTAATATGTGCATACAGGATAAGGACAACCGGCCTGAGCCATCATAATGATCATATATGTGCACTGCCGAGGGTCGAACGGCCCAAACCATAATATATATCTTTCAATCTCGTAGTGGCGTACGGCCCGCTCCCATGAGAGTGGGGGAAATAACACTCCGCACGGAATGTAAATTGCGAAGCGGTCACATGCACACACAATCCACACATATATTCTTTATAAATTACTTTTCATGATCAATTCCTTAAAATTACTTAAATTCCATGATCTCAGGGAAACAAGCCGCATGTAACATGAGTTTACTAAACATATAGTTCAGTTCAAGGAAAACATAAGGCATGATGTAGGCCTAACTACCCGGACATAACAATAATAGTCGCTACGTACGGACTCTATTCACTTTCCGCATACGTAGCCCCCACAAACATTAGCACGTAGTCATTTAAATCACCTAGGGGGACAGTTCCCTCTTACAAGATTAGAAAGGAGACTCACCTCATGCCGAATCTACTCGCTAGAAGAAGAACGCGCCCGAAACTCCGAACTCTACACCCGAGGACTCGAAACAAGCCAGATGTTATACAAATACATCAATTTCTGCTCAAAGTATGGAAATCCTCCTACTACTAAGTCAAATTCATCATTCTTGAAGAAATCCTAAAATCCAACCCTGGGCCCACATGCTCGGATTCCAAAAATTCTCGAAGGAAACACTCACCCATAGCCTAAGGATCATTAATATACGATTCTTGTATGATTTCATAGCCAATTCACGGGTAATTTTCTAAATTCTCTAAGGCCCTAGGTTACTACCCAAATTCCTAAATTCTTCACTAATTAAGTAGTTAAATCCTACTAAGAATGCATGAATTAACAAACTTTAGGATAGAATTTACTTACCTTTCAGTGGTTGGGTCGTGGATCCCTTTTGACAAGCTCTCAAGTGTTCTAATGGAGGAAGAAAATGAGGAAAAATGAAGAATCCCATATTTTAAAGAAACACACTGCCTGACAGTGGTTCCGCACCTGCAGCTCAAGGACCGCACATGCGGTCTCGCACCTGCGAGCAAAGGCTCGCACCTGCGGCAATGGACGAGGAAGCCTGGGCCCGCACCTACGTAGAGGAGACCGCACCTGCGGCTCGGCTCCTGCGGAACTTTGTCCGCACTTGCGAGAAATGGGTTTCCCGCTGGGGTTCGCACCTTCGAGGCTGGGACCGCAGGAGCGGTGCCGCACCTGCGACTGGGCAACCGCACCTGCGGTCACACCAGAACAGGTGCACCACCAGCTATTTCAGCTGCTTTTTGGCCTCGTGTGATGTCCGGAAGGCACCTGGGCCCACCCGAGCCCCCGTCCAAATATACCAACAAGTCCCAAATCATAATACGGACTCTCTCGAGCCTTCGAAACCCCCAAAGAAACGATAAAACTCAAAATCACACTCAAAACCCCTAGAACCAAACTTAGGAACTTTAAGTTTTCTTGACTTCACTAACAACGCGCCGAACCGACCTATACTACTCGGAATGACACCAAATTTTGCAGGTAAGCCATAAAATGATATAACGAAACTATTCCCGATCTCGGAATTCCGTTCGAACCTCAATAGCTCAAAATCACGTCCCAAACCACAATAGGAACCTAAGGAACTCTCATTTCAATATTGGGTGCCGAAATGCTCCCGGGTCATCCAAAACCCATTCCGAACATACACCCAAGTCTGAAATCATCATACGAAGCTACCACAACCGTCAAAACTCAATTTTGAGGTCGTTTATGTAACGGCCTGACCGTTCATTTTGAGCTCTAGCACATCGTTCAGCGGTTTGAGGCCGTGAGCAGCTTCATTTCAGGTATTATGACCCGTGGGCGTGGTCGGAATTGAATTTCAGGAAGTTTAGAGTTGGTTTGGAAAGAAAATTCTCATTTCAGAAGCCTTTAGTTGGTGAAACCAACTAAGATTGGAATTTTGAGTAAACGATCTCCGAATCAGGATTTGAATGTTCCAGCAGGTTCGTATGATGATTTCGGACTCAGGTGTGTGTCCGGATCGGGTTTTGGATAACCCGGGAGCGTTTCGACGTGTATTATGGGAGTTAGCATTTTAGAAGGATTTCATAAATTTGGGATTAGAGTGCATATCAGTGAGGTTGATGTCCATTTGGAATTTCGAGTCTGGGAAAAGCTCTGTATGGTGAATTCGGATGTCCGGAGGTCATTTTGAAGTCATTTGGCTAAAGATAAAATTTTGAAGGTTTTTGAGAAATCCGGCCAGAAGTGGAAGTTTTGATATCGAGATCGGAATGCGATTCTGGAAGTTGGAGCAGGTTTGTAATGTTGAATATGACTTGTGCGCAAAATTTGAGGTCAATCGGACGTGATTTGATAGGTTTCGGCATCGGATGTAGAAGTTTGAAATTCTAAGTTCTTAAACAATTGGATTTGAGTGTGATTCGTGATTTAGTTGTTGTGTGATGTGATTTGAGGGCTCGAACAAGTCCGTGTCATGTTATGGGACTGAGTCGTGTGTTTGGATGGGGTCCTAGGGGGTCTCGGGTGTGTTTCGGGGTGGTTTCGGGTCATTTTGGAGTGATTTGTTGTTGCTGGTTTCTGGTGCTGCTGGTGTCCTATGCGAACGCAGCCTTAGCTGTGCGGTCGAGGAGAAGAAATTGAGAGGCGGAGATTTTGGCCTACACGATCGCGGGTGCTGGTGTGCGATCGCGGTGAAGGGCTGGGCAGGCTTGTGCGATCGCATGCAGGGAGCTGCGATAGCGGAGAAGGAATTTGGAGGGCTGCGGGTTGGCCTACACGATCGCAAGAGGTGCAATGCGATCACGGAGAAGGCTAGGGCTTGGTCTATGCGATCGCGAAGGCATTCCCGTGATCACGGAGAGAAAAGATCTGGACAGTGTTGTTTAAAACGGGATTTTTGGCAGTTCTCTTTCATTTTTCAAAAGCTATGGATGAATTTGGAGAGCTTTTCAAGTGGGATTTCATCAAGCTTCAGAGGTAAGACGATTTTACCCATTTCTAAGATTAATACAAAATTATTACATGGTTTTGATATGAAATTGGTAGGAAAATTTGAGAAAAATTGGAAGGAAACCTAGATTTTGGTAAATTTGATTTTAGCGACGAATTGAGCTTAATTATTGGGGTAAGTTGTATAAATGCATTAGTAAAGCTTTGGGTTGGGTTCTTCTTCAAGAAATTTTGGATTCCGGGCACGTGGGCCCAAGGGCATTTTGGTCATGTCTCCGAGCGGGGTTGAGAAAGTATATAATCTGAATTTGTTGTCAGTATTAGGATGAATTTTCATTGCTTTGTCATTTATGTGGTAGTTTCGGAGCGTTGCGCGTTCGTTGGGGTCATCGGAAGGGATTGGAAGCCGGTGTTGGAATTTCGGAGCGAGGTAAGTCTCCTTTCTAACTTTGTGAGGAGGAATCGTCCCCTTAGGTGAATTAATTCAGTATATGATATTATCTTCAGGGACTACGTACGCACGAGGTGACAGGAGTCCGTGCGTAGCTACTATTATGCCATGTCCGGTAGCCTAGGACCCACTAGCATGCTTTATGTGTGTACCTGTAACCCTGCATGTATCATTGAACAGCTAATATGACCGAAAACCTGATTAAATGTTTAAAAGAAAGTTGGAGTTCATATTGTTACCCTTCTAAAGAGAATTTGTTTCCGCTGTAAATATAGGTGTACCTGGATTAGGTTGTATCGAGGAATACCATTTAACTCGACCAATGAGTTTCAAAACAAATGATTTCAAAACCTATGTATCATGCTTCTTTTAATACGGATTTTACTATCTTCCATGAGAAAACTTTTTTTCTTAATAAAAGTGGATTTATATGTGTGGAAATGTGTCAGCACTCGAGTCACAGGCATGATTCACGATTGAGAGGAGCTTTATGTTAATTATATATATGAGTCAGCACACAAGTCGCAGGTATGATTCGCGATCGTGGGGAGCTTTATGTTTATTATATCGAGTCAGCACACGAGTCGCAGGTATGATTCGAGAATGTGGGGAGCTTTATATCGAGTAAGCACACGAGTCACATGTATGATTCGCGATCGTGGGGAGCTTTATATTTAGTATATTGAGTCGGCACACGAGTCACAGGTATGATTCGCGATCGTGGGGAGCTTTATATCGAGTCAGCACACGAGTCGCAGGTATGATTCGCGATTGTGGGGAGCTTTATATAGAGTCAGCACGCGAGTCGCAGGTATGATGCGCGATCGTGGGTTAGCTTATGACCTTAGTCCCTATGACCACCCTTATCACTCCGGTCGGTCGCCTTGTCCTGGTATGTGTATGATCACTTGAGTTCTTAGTCACTTATAACTGGAGTGTCAGGTATTGGTTAAGAGGAGATTTTACTACTTTGCTGTTCCTTTTTCAGTTATTATCTGGATTCCGTTATTTGCTATGTACTAGTTGCTCACTGTCTTTCATGTCTATTGTATTTCATCATATTCTATCACCTATTTTATTGTTGGACCATAGTAAGAGTCTAATTTGCCCCCTTGTCACTACCTCTCTGAGGTTAGGCGGGCGACTTACTGAGTACACGTTGTTTTTGTACTCATGCTGCACTTGTTGTGCATTTTTATGCACAGATACTTTCATAGCAAGATGCAGGATTTGGAGACGTAGGCGAGCTGCACCATCCGGAGGCGATCCACAGTTGGCAGAGTCACCTTAATACTGTATTTATTCATTTTTAAATTTCCTAGTCCAATTGTATTTCAGACAGGCTTGAAGTGATTGTATAACTTCTTAGAAATTGCTCATGTACTTGTGACACCGGGTTCTGGGGATGTGTTTGGATTTATTTCATTAAATTAAATTGATGTGCTGTCGTATTTAAGTTTAAAGAAAAATTTATTTGATTATGAAATGCAAGAAAAAGTAACGATTTCGAAAATGATAAAACTAGAAAGTTATTTCAATTAATTAATGGTTTGGCTTGCCTGACCTTGTGTCCGGCGCCCTCACGACTTTAGTGATTTTGAGTCGTGACAACATGGTATGAGAGCGCTAGGTTCCCGTAGGTCTCAAGAGTCATGAGCAAGTCTAGTAGAGTCTTGTGGATCAGTACGGAGACGTCTGTACTTATCTTCGAGAAGCTACAGGGCTGTTAGGAGTACTTCCCTTCTTGATTCTTCATCGTGCGAGTTGATTCCTTTGATGATTATGCCTATGTTCATTCCTACTCAATCTTACGCGTTGCAAAGCGCTTGCTATGGATCAGGAATTTGAGGAATGGAAATGGTGCTGCGAATGTAATCTGAGATGCTTCCATGTGTAAATGGTCGTGGTTGTTATTGTGGCCCTGTGAAGGGGTAATATGTTTTTTCAGCTCAGTAGCTGTGTTTCTGGGAGCCTTAAGGCCGTGCTCAGGTAGTGATGATGGTTGCAATTGATTGTCGCGCGGTGTCGATATGATGATAGAACGTTTGCCCGTATGTTGGGAAAGATGAATGGTTTGCAGGGAGATCATCTCAGAGTATGATTTCGAGATTTTGGTGTTTTAGTTCCGGCAGAGGAAAGGCATTTGGATTCTGGATGGTCTGGTTGGAGTTGATTAAGTAGTAAGACTGGGTGTCTTCAAGTGAGGTGGGATATGCACATGTGACGTGTAGTCGTCGTCATTGATCGGATGGAATGTGTTAGGTTCGACGGTGCTATGGTTTCTTCGGTTGCCTGGGGTCAGAGTATCGAGAAGAAGTGTTGAAGAATGCGGTTGGCAGGGATCGTGTTATCAAAGGAGAAAGGGTCTCAGCAGGGTCTAGAGTGGTGCAAGGAGTGGCTTCGACTAAGTGGGGGAGTCCCACCTTCTGCAGTAGGGCTATAGGGTTGCGAATTGTCGGCGTGTTGGCAAGTTATTTCAGCTAAGGGAAAGGAGTAAAATGGTGATTGTGTGTGGGACTCGATGATTATGTGCAAAAGTTGGCCCTGTCGGACAAGAGTTGGGCTTGGAAGATTCAGAACTTATGCTTAAGGCATGGGCGAGTTATAAGGTTAGTGACTCAGTCACGTGTTTCATTGAAAAAGGTGTTCCTGTGCTAGGAGAGCCTTGGGGATTGATTGTATTCGGGGCCAGTCAGAGTGGGTAACTCTCAATAGCGGTCCTAGTGAGTTCAAAAGTTAAAGAATGCACCAATTAAGGATTTCAGGCAGCAGCATGATCGGGAATCGAGTTTTTGCAGAGTAATCTTTGAGAGGAATGAGGACGGTTTGAATGTTCTATGATATGTTTCAGTGTACAAGATAATATTGGAGGAGTGAGAGAAATAGACTCCGGATTGAAGAAAAGAATTATCAGAAGGGTATGAGACGGGTTACGAGATTTGGGCGGCGTAGTCTCGTGAATCAAGGTCACTCAGGATGAGTGAGGGTTGAGTTTGCTATGGGTTGAAGGAAGTTGTTATTGTTCCTGAGGAAATTAATGGTGATCAAAAGAAGATATATTGATTAGCCATGGTTGAAATGGCACATTTGCGGCAGTGATTGGTTCCTTTGATGTGATTTAGTTATGCATGTGGTTCATGCCGGTGTGTGCGGGGCTTGTCGGCCGTCATTATGGATTTTTTTGTGGGAATTCACTCATGTGTTGAGGTGGTACTCCTAAATTGAGTTAATTAAAAGGGTTCTATATGATGAAGTGTTCACCGTATTAGTGGTTCAGCAGTTATGATGGAAATTCTTGCACTACCTCGTATTGGCATGTTAGGTGCGGTAAGCACTATGTAACTGGGAGTAAGAATCAAGATTTAGGTCCGATGTTTATAAGGATGTCATGAGCTCGGAAGATCAAGAAAAAGTGATTAGGAAATTCAGAGTAAGCTGGTGTTATGTTCAGTGTCACCTGAGATTGATATTCGGTAAAAAGAGGCTTTGTACCCTGGTCATGGGTTCTTGATGTGTTTTGCGGCCTTAGTGTGGTGTGTTATGGATGGGCGGACTTGTTGCCTTGTGTGGAAGGTCGTGGAAGCATGACCGTGAAAAGATTGTATAAAGTGTGACATGTAGTCACTTGATGGATTCCAGATTTGGACTGAGTATGAAGAAGTGCAATATTGCTTAATTGAGAATTTACGCCTAGAGGGCATTCGGTTCAGTTGATTATAGGTTATGGGGTGTTAGTCCCGGTGATATGGTTGTTCTAGTGTATTATGAGAAAAAGTGGGTTAATGTGGACCCAGGCACAAGCTATTAGCTTAGTTGGTGCGAGCAAGGTAGCTCGATGTTTGTGCATGGATTTAAATATGATTACGGGATCCGTATGAGCCAGGCATGTTCCTTTCAATAGAGCACTTTTCATGGAAAGATATTAGAAAAACGGGTGTTGTTCCGTCTTCATCGAATTCATGTGTTATTGTGATTGTGCCGTGCGAGTTGTGAAACGGCTTGATAATTTTTTATGTGTTGAGGTCCCGTGTAGCGGGGATGTTATGTGAGCAGGATAGCTCTTGAGATCCAGAGTGTATATATATATCGCACCTCAGTTGTGTTTGAGTTATGTTGCATACGACTCTATCAGTCTCCCCAGGATGGTATTATGCACTTAGCGTGCTTGTGATCAATATTCAGTAATTTGTAATAAGTGAGCGAATTAGCTCTGTATAAATTTCCTTACGTGAGTTTTATGTTATTTGGATCGGATGGCACGCCACCACGGTGATGTTATTTGGTATTGGGTGGAACGCCGCCACGGGTATGTTATTTGGATCGGGTGGCACGCCTCCACGGTGATGTTATTTGGGATCGGGTGGCACGCCGCCACGGGTACATTATTTGGATCGGGTTGCACGCCGCGACAGTGTGATGATGAGTAAGGTTCCTAGATTTATTTTCTTATGTTTTAATTCCTATTTTCTGGTAAGAACTCATATTAATTGTGTGATCTGAATAGTTCCATCCTGAGTCGTTTCTTATTATCATGTTCGAGTTATGGCCTATTGGCGCGATGTGGTATCATGTGAGGCTGATAGCCATGTTTGGGGTGACTTGCTGTTTGAGCAGTTCGTACTGGGTGAGACAAGATTATCAGACCAGGGGTCAGTACGATGAGGTTATGTGAAGTGTATAATAAAGAACAAATACCATTATTCAGGTTCATACTAAAGTGATGATTCTAGTCAAGATGAGGCATTCAAGGACTTGTTAACTCTGCAGTTGAGTATGAATTTTTGCACATTTCCTCCGGTGTGGTGGTATCGTCAGCATTATAGCAGGGTGTATGTATATTTGTTATGAGGTGCATTGGGAGCATCAGATTCGTGGAATTTTGGCTATTAAAGTTCAGGGAGCGTCATTGTGGTCAGATGATGAGTTGAGTGGTGCATGGTGTTGATTCAGCAAGGGTATGCGGTCATGTTCTGGTATATCGTATGGTAGTTGATACGGTGTTTATATGTTGGAACTAGGCCTGGCAGAGAAATTTCAGGTGTTTCAATGAATTCTGAGCTTATTATATGGATAAAGAAGAAATCTCCAGACTTGATCAAGCCATTGTGCTCAACTGGGTTGTGGTAGCACGAGCAGGTGCTCGAGGAGTTAAATGGTAATTTCAAATAACTCCATAGCAATTTTTAGCACGTTCGAGGATGAACGTTGGTTTAAGTGGGAAAGAATGTAACGACCCGATCGGTCATTTTGAGCTCTAGCGCGTCGTTTAGCGGTTTGAGGCTGTGAGCAGCTTCATTTCAGGTATTATGACATGTGGGCGTATCGGAATTGAATTTCAGGAAGTTTAGATTTGGTTTGGAAAGAAAATTCTCATTTCAGAAGCCTTAAGTTGGTGAAACCAACTAAGATTGGAATTTTGAGTAAACGATCTCCGAATCAGGAATTGAAGGTTCCAGCAGGTTCGTATGATGATTTCGGACTCGGGTGTATGTCCGGATCGGGTTTTGGAAAACCCGGGAGCGTTTCGGCGTGTATTATGGGAGTTAGCATTTTAGAAGGCTTTCATGACTTTGGGGTTGGAGTGCATATCAGTGAGGTTGATGTCCGTTTGGGATTCCCGGTCTGGGAATAGCTCCATATGGTGATTCTAGAGTTGGGAGTGTAATCGGAAGTGAACTCGTATGTCCGAAGGTCATTTTGAAGTCATTTGGCTAAAGACAGAAATTTGAAGGTTTTTGAGAAATCTGGTCGGAAGTGGAAGTTTTGATATCGAGGTCGGAATGTGATTTCGGAAGTTGGAGCAGGTCCGTAATGTTGAATATGACTTGTGCGCAAAATTTGAGGTCAATCGAACGTGATTTGATAAGTTTCGGCATCGGATGTAGAAGTTTGAAATTCTAAGTTCTTAAAGAATTGGATTTGAGTGTGATTCATGATTTCGGCATTGTTTGATGTGATTTGAGGGCTCGAGCAAGTCCGTGTCATGTTATGGGATTGAGTCGTGTGTTTGGACGGGGTCTCGGGTGTGTTTCGGGGTGGTTTCGGGTCATTTCGGAGTGATTTGTTGTTGCTGGTTTCTGGTGTTGATGGTTTCCTGTGCGATCGCAGCCTTAGTTGTGCGATCGCGGAGAAGAAATTGAGGGGTGAAGATTTTGGCTTACGCGATCGCGGGTGCTGGTGTGCGATCGCAGTGAAGGGCTGGGCAGGCTTGTGCGATCGCATATGGGGAGCTGCGATCACAGAGAAGGAATTTGGAGGGCTGTTGGTTGGCCTCCACGATCGCAGGAGGTGAAATGCGATCGCGGAGAAGGTTGGGGCTTGGTCTATGCGATCGCGAAGGCATTCCCGCGATCGCGGAGTGGAAAGATCTGGGCAGTGTTGTTTAAAACGGGAATTTTGGAAATTCTCTTTCATTTCAAAAGCTATGGACGAATTTGGAGAGCTTTTCAAGAGGGATTTCATCAAGCTTCAGAGGTAAGAGGATTCTACCCATTTCTAAGATTAATACAAAATTATTACATGGTTTTGATGTGAAATTGGTAGGAAAATTTGAGGAAAATTGGAAGGAAACCTAGAGTTTGGTAAATTTGATTTTAGCAACGAATTGAGCTTAATTATTGGGGTAAGTTGTATAAATGCATTAGTAAAGCTTCGGGTTGGGTTCTTCTTAAAGAAATTTCGAATTCCGGGCACGTGGGCCCGAGGAAATTTTGGTCATTTCTCCGAGCGGGGTTGGGAAAGTATATAATCTAAATTTGTTGTCAGTATTAGGATGAATTTTCATTGCTTTGTCATTTATGTGGTAGTTTCGGAGCATTGCGCGTCCGTTGGGGTCATTGGAAGGGATTGGAAGCCGGCGTTGGAATTTCGGAGTGAGGTAAGTCTCCTTTCTAACTTTGTGAGGGGGAATCGTCCCCCTAGGTGAATTAATTCAGTATATGATATTATCTTCGGGGTCTACGTACGCACGAGGTGACGGGAGTCCGTGTGTAGCTACAATTATGCCATGTCCGGGTAGCCTAGTACCCACTTGCATGCTTTATGTGTGTACATGTAACCCTGCATGTATCATTGAACTGCTAATATGACCGAAAACGTGATTAAATGTTTAAAAGAAAGCTGGAGTTCATATTGTTACCCTTCTAAAGAGAATTTGTTTCCGTTGTAAATATAGGTGTACCTGGATTAGGTTGTATCGAGTAATACCATTAAACTCGACAAATGAGTTTGAAAACAAATGATTTCAAAACCTATGTTTCATGCTTCTTTTAATACGGATTTTACTATCTTCCATGAGAAAACTATTTTTCTTAATAAAAGTGGATTTAAATTTGTGGAAATGTGTCAGCACTCGAGTCGCAGGCATGATTCGCGATCGAGGGGAGCTTTATGTTAATTATATATATGAGTCAGCACACGCAGGTATGATTCGCGATCGTGGGGAGCTTTATGTTTAGTGTATCGAGTCAGCACACGAGTCAACGGTATGATTCGCAACCGTGGGGAGCTTTATATCGAGTCAGCACACGAGTCGCAGGTATGATTCGCGATCGTGGGGAGCTTTATATTTAGTATATCGAGTCAGCACGTGAGTCGCATGTATGATTCGTGACCGTGGGGAGTTTTATATCGATTCAGCACGCGAGTCGCAGGTATGATGCGCGATCGTGGGTTAGCTTATGACGTCAGTCATTGTGACCACCCTTATGACTCTGGCCAGTCGTCCTGTCCTTGTATGTGTATGATTACTTGAGTTCTGAGTCACTTATAACTGGAGTGTCAGGTATTGGTTAAGAGGAGATTTTAGTACTTTGTTGTTCCTTTTTCAATTATTATCTGGATTCCATTATTTGCTATGTACTGGTTGCTCGCTGTCTTTCATGTCTATTGTATTTCATCATATTCTGTCACCTTGTATTTGTACTCATGCTGCACTTGTTGTGCATTTTTATTGCACAACTACTTTCATAGCAATGTGGAGGATTCGGAGACTTAGGCGAGCTGCACCGTCCGGAGGCGATCCGCATTTGACAGAGTCACCTTCATACTGTACTTATTCATTTTTAAATTTCCTAGTCCAATTGTATTTCGAACAGGCTTGAAGTGATTGTATAACTTCTTAGAAATTGCTCATGTACTTGTGACACCGGGTTCTGGGGATGTGTTGGGATTTATTTCATAAAATTAAATTGATGTGCTGTCGTATTTAAGTTTACAAAAAAAAATTATTTGATTGAAATGCAAGAAAAGGTAACAATTTTGAAAATGTTAAAACTGGAAAGTTATTTCAATTAATTAATGGTTTGGCTTGCCTGACCTTGTGTCCGACGCCATCACGACCTTAGGGATTTTGGGTCGTGACAGTTTACCCAAAATGTTGACAGAAGTCAAACTTGGCCTTAAAGGCCAACCTTAAGGAACCAAGTGTTCCTATAGCACTCTAAACACTTCCGAATCCCAGACCACCCGCCCCCGCAAGTCATAAAGCACAATAAGCCGCTATGGGAAGTTTCATTTAGGGGAACGGGGCCCGATAACACAAAACGACCGGTCGGGTCATTACAAAAGGATTCTAGAAAAAATGGATGGTGCTTCCAGAAAAGATTGGTTAATAATAGATAAAGCTTAATGGGTGTATAGAACAACGTTCAAAACAACCATATGGACTTCACCATTCAAGTTGGTATATGCAAAGTCAAGTCACTTACCTGTGAAGATATAACATAAGGTTTATTCGGCAATTAAAATGCTTAATCTTGATCTTAGTCTTGCAGGTGAGCACAGAATGTCCCCAAATGTATGAGCTGGCGGAATTCAGATTGGATGCATATGAGAATGCGCGGATTTTCAAGGAAAAAAAATGAAGAAATGGCATGTCTTCTGATAAAATCGAAAGAATTTCATGAAAGGGAAAAGGTCTTGCTATATTATAGTAGACTCACATTCTTCTCCGGAAAATTTAAGTCTAGATAGACGGGACCGTATGTGGTGAAACATATATCACCACATGGAGCGATTGAGTTCCAGAACATGGAAGGAACAGAGAGTTCCAAGGTGAATGGGCACAAGTTAACACCATATCATGCTGAAGGATTTCTCAGAAATCCTCCAGCATCATAATCAGTTGAGGATGCCCGGTTGAGTCAAGATGACGACTATAACTCAGAACTACTTCTTACTCTTCTACTAGTTTGATGTTTGTTTTTAGTTTTTTATAGTTTTTTTGTAACTTAGACTAGGTATTATTGTATATTATGATTCGGTGGTTGCAGGAAAGTACAGATTATGGAATGGTGGAATTGAGGCCTTCAAAAGGCAATTTGTGTGTGTATAGGTGCGTGACCGCGCACCCAGAGGGGTGTACCACGCATTTGATCGCGCAGAATATGGCGCCAGCAAGTCTGAGGGCATCCCCTGCTTTCTCTCGCGCACCTCGAAAACACACAGCACCCCACTCCCTCACCCCTCACCCCTCACCCCTCACCCCCTCCTCAAGTGTGTCTCCATCAATTGAACCCTCGAGTATGTAACTTTTTCATGTTTTTTTTCGTTAGTTTCTTCTTTTTTTTTCTTTGGGTTTAAAGATTGTTTTCACCATGGATGTTGAGGGTATGGCTACTAAGTAATTGACTTGTTGTGTATGTAGTCCACCTAGGGCTACAATTAATTTATGTGGAATAGGAGAAGCGTTTAAAGTCAAGGGTTTGTGTAAATGCCACAATGAGGTTTATGTGGTGTTTTCTAGAATTTGTTGCCCTCCCAATAAAAATATATGTACTTTATTTGGGTGAACTGATAATGGGGGTATACTCTAATGATTGGAGGATGGATCATTCACATGGCAAGGAGAGTGTATCTTCGTGATCACTATAGGGGTGAAGTCTGAGTAGCCTTTTTTGGTCCGAAGAGTGGTCTAATTGCTGATATTTATTAGGTTGTTTCAGGTGCAAATGGCCACTTTAAAGAAAAGAAAAACCCCAAGAACCTCCACCGGGAGTTAAGCAGGCACATCCATAGATAAAGATGTGGGCACCTTCAGGTCGCGTGCTTCTGTATCCTCTCGCCCAAATGATCAAAACAAGTTTGTCTCCTGGGAGGCCCTAGAATGGTTTAATAGAAACGCGGACAAAAAGCCAATACCTAAAAGGGGAATCGACATCGAGTCTCTTATCAATTAGTGTTACAGGGTTCATCAGGAAGTGGTCCGGCGAGGAATGAGGTGTTCTTCAAAGAACCTGACGAGGCCAATTTGACTGTTGTTAGGGAATTCTATGAGAATTGCTCAGAACATGAGGACTATGTGTGTATAGTCCGAAAGAAGATGTATAGTCCGAAAGAAGAAGGTGGACTTTTCCAAAGAAGCTATCCAAAGGTCCTACCACTTACCGGAGTATGTGGACCACATTGATACAACCAATTACTTTTTGGTGCACAGCAAGCAACCATACCCGTGGATTATGTTCTTTGAGACCATCTGTGTGTCCAGGAAGGAGGTGGTGTGGTTAATCAGGGACCACAAATTTCATTATGTTGCACTCACTTTTGAAGGGAAGTGTTAGTTATACATCATTAATAACTGCCCGATGCCTTCCAGCAACACAACTGAAGTGAATGGTCCCTAGGTTGCTCTGATATGGTGCTTTGTCAATGACCACGACTTCGATGTGGCTAAGGTCATTCAAGCTAAATGACAATTTGTTGTTTGGTGCAGAGGTATGGGTTCGTTTTTCCATCGTTAGTCACTCGGTTATGCCGTGAGGCACGGGAACCAGAAAATAAGGCTACGGACGGCAAGGCCAAGAGAGAAGAAATTTCGGGCTGATAAAGTTTTCATTAGGAAGGAACCTGATATGGTTGCTGAGGTTGAGAGTGAGGAGTCTGATGCACCCGAAGAAGAAAGAGAGATGCACAGGGAGGATGCTGATGCTACTACCCCACGTGAGCAGGGTGTCGGAGAACCTTCCGGCAGTGTGTGGGAAACAAGATGGTTGCCTTAGAACAGGAGATGGCATGGATGCACACTTCTGTGGATTCTTTGAGGACTCGAGTGGGGTCACTCGCTGAGAAAATTCCAAGTCTGAATGAAAGATAATGGCATGGATGTGCGCATTCGGTTGGGCTTGTCATCTGGACCCGGACAGTGTCTCCGACACGGATTGACCCAATCAGGGGAGCTTTGTTTCACCTTTGCATTTTAATTTTGAGATATGGGGACATGCCAATATTTAAGTGTAGGGGTGGGGGTATTGCAAATATCTCTATTTAATTTGCTTGCCAATTGAAAAAAATATATACAAAAACAAATTCCCAAAAATATTTTTTTTATTTTCTTTTAGGATAACTTCTTCACTTGTACTTCTATGGATTTCTTATTTGGTTCTTTACCATGATCGTAATATTTTGAACAAAACACTTTTTAGAGTAGATTTTTGGTATTCCTTTATTTTTAGATAAGTTGTTGAAAAGGTGCTTGTGGTTGGAAAAGTTGACTGTGCGTGACTGGTGGGATGCATGATCCTGTCCTTGTAAGTGACAGAGACCACTAGTGACTACGGTCTGAATTGTGTGACTATCCAAAATTCTATGAGTGGTGGGGCAATTGTTTTCTTAAAGATCTTTCCTGATAGGGTCTAGAACTTGTTCGGTTGTGGCTTAAGGAAAAATTATAGGTAATAGTTGAGTTTGGAGATGACCGTAGGCCCTCTTTGATAGCCTTTTTCGATTGCTTTGAATCTTCCTAATAAATGATAAGTTATCCCAAGTTACCTAGATGAGCCTAATTCGCTCTTTCTTTGGAAACCACATTACAACCTGAAACCATAGCCGTCCCTAAGAACTTGAATGCCTTATGTGCGATTTTAAAAGATGAAGAGGCACAACTGTGGGGGTGGGAGTTTATTTTGAATGAGACCAATGAGAAATACAAAAAAGGTGCACCATCATGAATGTATGTGAGGTACAAGGGTAGGGGATTGTGAAAAGTAAAAAAATAATAATAAAGATATGCTCATTATGAGAAAAGAAATAAAAGTGAACATTCCCTTGCTGATGTAAAGTCCTTGTATGTTGTGTTTAAAGAAATGGGAAGTGGGTGCTATTCTGAATTGGAAGTTTGGGGGAAATTGTTACTGTAAAAGGCGTAGGTCACGTGTGAAGTTGTTGGTATTAAAGTGCTTAGGGAGGTGTAGATATTCTTATATAGATTATATCCAACTGGTCCCATAGCCTACTTTACAACCAAATGCAAAGTCCTACATGATCTTGAGGAGATTGTTCCTACATTAGTGGAGAGTTATACGTTAGCCAAGTTTATGGTACTCTTATAAGCATGATTCACTTCTTTGCGAGGGCGAGTGATTATTGTGTATTGACCTAGGCTATTAATTGAAATTGGTGTGCGAATGGGCATTGTCTTGTTCTTGTGAGGTATATTGAGGATTTGGCGCCAATTTGACCACAGCACTAGTGGGATGTCATGACCGGACTTAAGGTTAAATGTGAGCACATGATGGTATCTAAATGATCCTGGCAAGCCACTTGTCTAAGAAGGTTGAAGTGTTAGGAATAATTTAGTTTTAGATTTTCTTAGGACGAGCAAAATCTAATTGTGGGGGTGTTTGATGAGCTTAATATTACTCGACTTTTAAGCCTGCTTTGTGTCTTTGATTTGGTTGATTTGATAGAGATTTAGTCTGATTTTGGTCTCATATGTTGCTTTTCAGTACAAGTGGTGCAGTGGGGATTAATGGACGAATATTGCACAAAGTAGGAGGAAAACCAGCTGAGAGAGGAGGAAATTCTCGTGCACGGCCGCACACGAGCAACCCCAAACACGCACCTGAGCGCGCAAGTGCCAAAAACATCTTGCTGATATGCGCAGCCATATGCGCGCATACTCCCATATGTGCGGTCACGCACGTCCGTCTCCGGGAATTCTAGTCAGGCCTATTTTTGTAAATTTAGAGGCATCCTTTTAATCTACATGAAGCCTAGCTCGTCCAAAAAGAGGGGTTCTTGAATTTTGAAGCAATATTTTGAGTAAAGAAGACAATAAAACATCATAGACTTTGAATACTTCTTAAATCATTCTATACGAAAGTTTGTGTGAATTAGTGGGTTGTAATATTTTCTTGTCCTCTTAATACTCTTTTGATGAATAATTTCTCCACTATGGTGTAGTCCTTCTTAGGGTTATTGACATATATTGTAAATTAATTATTATTCGACGGTTTGCTCTATGTTACTTTCTTGAATTTGTTGAATGAGTTTTGAATTAAATTATAAAGTTAATTGGAGTTTCACTTTAATCGGAAGAGAAGTGTTGTTGCAATTCTCATTGGTTCATCTTGTTTGGGTAAATTTCACGACTCTCGTAGGTAATCGAAGAGCTTACAAAGTTATCAATTGACCCAATTTAGAGGAATAGTTGAGAGACGTTCTTCGTAAGAACATTCATTCAGCATATACATGCATACGTTCATAGAACTTATCATTAGGTTGTTTTTACCAAACTCGCTTTAATTCGGAAGAAGATTTTGAATCCTTAGTATAGTTTAATCATCTGTTGAAATCGAAAGAATCACTAGAATTTAAGAGTGAACTAGCCTGAGGTATCCCGAATAATAGTTGCGCTCGTCATTAGATCGGTTAGACGTAGAGAATATTTATCCTTGAATGATTTTTGTGAAAAGAAGGAATAATTAATGAAGTAACTCTCCCTTATTCACATGAGTCAAATAAGTAGCTGAAAGAAAAAATTGAACATTGAAAGAGATGATGAATTCCATATTAGTTAGCTCTAATACACCTAATAACTTGTGGGGTGAAAGTTATATTATCTGCATGTCAAAAAATAGAATACCACAAAAAAGAACTGGCAATACTCCTTATGAATTGTGGAATGGTTATGAACCTAACTTGAAATATGTAAAAGTGTGGGGGTGCCTTGCTAAAGTTCTTTTGCTTAAACCTATCAAGAGAAAAATATGTTCTAAAACTGCTGATTACATGCTTATTGGATATGCTGAATATAGTATTGCATATAGATTCCTTATTTTAAAAAGTGATGTGCTCGATTACAATACTATAATTGAGACAAAGAATGTTGACTTCTTTCATATATTTATCCAATGTCTGATAAAATTTCTCACACCTGTTGAAATAAATAATGAAATTACCTCTAACGAGGAACTGAGGAGGAGCAAAAGGCCTAGGAAAGAATATGTTTCTTATGGAAATGATTTTCAAACTTTTCTTGTTAATAATGAACCATCAAATTATTTTGAAGTTATATCTTCTTCTGATGTTGAGTGTTGGACAAATTGACTATATCATGAAAAATAAAACATGAATTTTATTCGAAGTGACTCCCGGTGCAAAACTTATTAGATGTAAATGGATTTTCGAAAAGAAATTTAATCCTAATGGATCTTTAGATAAATATAAAGCTCGGTTAGTAGCAAAAAGATTTTTTTTTAAATAAAGTATTGATTATTTTGATACATTTGCACCAGTGACTAGAATTTCTTCCATAGGAATTTTAATTGTCTTAGCGTCAATTCATAAGATTTTTGTCCACCAAATGGATGTCAAAACTGCTTTTCTAAATGGTAATTTAGAAAAAGAGATTTTTATGGTTCAACCAGAAGGGTGCGTCATTTATGTACAAGAAAATAAATTTTGTAAGTTAATTAAATCTCTTTATGGCCTTAAACAAGCTCCTAAGAAATGGTATGAGAAATTTGAACAACTCTTACTGAGAGACAGTTTTTCTTCAGTGGAGGTGGATAAATGTATTTATACTAAAGTGGTAGACAATGATTATATGATATATGTTTGTATGTTGACAACATGCTTATATTTGGTACAAAGTTTAAATATTGTGCAAAGTGCTAAATTATTTTTGTTTGCTAATTTTGATATGAAAGATTTGGGTGAAAAAAATACGATATTAGGAGTTAAAGGTATAAGGAGTGAAGAAGGCATAATGTTATCACAAGAACATTATGTTGAGATACTTCTTAAGAAGTTTGAATATTTTAATGAAGCACATGTGGGCACTACTTATGATGTTAACTCTCAATTGAAAAATAATAATGATGACCCAGTTGCTCAGTCTAAATATGCTCAGATTTTTGGGAGTCTGATGTATTTAATGAACTTTACAAGGCCTGATATAGCCTATGTCGTGTGTAGACTGAGTATATACACTCATAATCCCAACAGAGAACACTGGTCTGCATTAGCTAGACTAATAAAATACATGAGAGGAACCATGAATTACAGTATCCTATATAGTGGGTTTTCTTCAACATTAGAAGGGTACAATGATGCAAACTGGATCTCTATTTCAGATGAGATAAAATCCACTAGTGGTTATGTATTCAACCTTGGTGGTGGTGCAATATCGTGAAAATCAGCTAAACAGACGAGCATTGCTAGATCGACTATGGAATTCCAGTTTGTAGCTCTGGAGTTAGCTGGTTTTGAGGCAGAATGGCTAAGAAATGGTTTAGCTAATATTCCCTTAATAAAGGATGTAACGACCCGGCCGGTCGTTCCGTGAGATTTACCCTGCTTCCCCCATTTCTGCATTTGTTATGTATTTCTAGCCTGTTTTTGTTGTGTTGGGTCAGTTGGTTTGGGTCCGGAGGGATTATGGTGAGAATTTAGGCATTTAGCCTTTTAAAGTAGCCTAATAGTTGAGAAAGTCAACTGAGAGTTGACCTATTGGTGAACAACCTCGAAATACAGATTTTATGGCTCGGATATCTTAGTTAGGTGATTTGGGACTTAGGAGTGTGTTCAGAATATTTTTGTGGTGTACGGTGTAGAATTAGGCTTGAATTGGCGAAAGTTGGTTTTTGGTGATTTCTGGTCGGCAGTGGAAAATAGGCTATCGGGGTCGGAATGGAATTCCGGAAGTTGGAGCAATTTTGTAATGTCATTTTGGATATGTCTGCAAAATTTCAGGTCAATCGGAGGTGTTTTGGTTGGTTTCGGCATAGTTGGCGAAATTTGGAAGTTTCAAAGTTCATAGGCTTGAATTTGATGCGATTTTGGTGTTGTTGCGTTGTTTTTGGTGTTTCGAAGGCTCGAATAAGTTTGAATGATGTTATGGGATATGTTGGTATGTTTGGTTGAGGTCTCAAGGGCCTCGGGTGTGTTTTCGGTGATTAACAGACCAATTCTTGGCGTGAAAATTGGGCAGATTGCTGCTGGTGTGAGGTTCTGGTTTCCTTCTGCACGATCACGTGAGGATGTTTGCGATCGCGTAGAGTTAAATAGTGGGGCAGGAATTTTGTTCTATGCGATCGCATGTTTAGGATTGAGATTGCGTAGCTTGGTCAAGATAGGCAGTGCGATCGCGTAGGGTAATTTGAGGCGCGTGTGTGGGTGGAGAATTTTTTCTATGCGATCGCGTGTTTTGGTCTGCGAACGTATTGGTTGGTTGGTCTGTGAAACGCGATCGCATGCCAATGTTTGCGATTGCAGTGAAGAAAATATATTAGCTGGGCAGAATGTTTAAAAGGCCTATTAAGCGAAATTGGCTCATATTTTCCTCCATTGTTGACGAGTTGGGAGCACTTTTGAGAGGATTGAAGAGGGAATTGAAGGGAATCACTTGGAGGTAAGGTTCTTAACTTCATAACTCGTTTATATGTCGATTTATAAGTGATTAATCCATAGAATTTGCTGGAATTAGACACAAGTTGGGGAAGAAGGGGTGTGTGGGAATTGATTTTTCTTTTAAGGATTTGAGTGGGCAATTGTGGTCCGATTTTAGTATTCATGGTTGCTATAGAATTGTGGGAGGACAAGGATTCTAATTATGTAAAAAATTATCGAATTCCAAGAAGTGGTCCCGGGGCTCGAGTTTGGCCGAATTTCGAGATTCTTGTACAATTTGATAATTTTGGATTGGTTTGAGTTCCTTATATATATTGATGATGTTAAAATGGTTTTGGCTAGATTCGGAGAAATCAGGAGCCAATTTTAGGGGCAAGCGCATTGCGGACTAGTGTTGTGGCCCGGTAGAGGTAAGTAATAGTTATAAATCTTGTCTTGAGGGTATGGAAACCCGGACTACATATTTTCTCACTGATTTTAGAAAGACGCACATGTCGGGTGATGAGTATGTGGCGCGTAATGATTTTGGGATTGGACTAGGTCCTCTCCACGGCAACTAATGAGTTTCATATTTACTCAAAACCTTATGTTAAATTATGTTCTAAAGAATTGTGAAATATTTGAGCTATAAGCCGTGTTTGGGGCCTCGTGCCGATCTGTTTAGACCTCATGGGGGCTTTTTACTGTCGTTTTACTTCACTATGTATTGATGATTTCACTCAGTTGCATTGTGCATACTATTTTCGAAACTCGGCATGATTTACACCACTTTGATATTTAAACTGATGATTCGGGTCGAGTACCCTGTTTTACTGATTTGCCCGAAGGGCCTTTTGAGTGGTTCTGCTGAGTGTGGCTGATGGCCAAGAGTGATGGTGAGGTGCTGAGTGATATTGGCGCTTGGGCTGAAGGAGCCCCTCCGGATTCTGTACACACCCCTAGTGAGCACACGGAGTGCCGAGTGACGAGTGATTGGGAGGCATGAGTGACTGTGAGGTGATGAGTAGCTGTGAGGTGCTGAGGGAGTGATTACGAGTGATAGTGAGGTATGCCCGAGGGGCTGATTATGAGTGACTGTGAGGCATGCCCAAGGGACTGATTATGATACATGTTTTTCCCGAGGGGCTACTTATGATTCTACTACTTTCACTCTAAGATTATGAAATATGTTTTGCCCGAGGGGCCTCTATATGATTCATTTCATTTTTATACTAAACCTTTCGGTTAAAGTTGTTGAAAATACACATTTTCAAAGGGTTTTTCTGAAGGTTGGTTTTAAGGCATGTCGATTTCATATATCTATGTTATACTATTGGAAAGTAAGGTTGTGTATATTATGATTTGTTGGCATTGATTTTATGTGCTCCCTTGCCGCTTAGACTTGATTTATTTTCATTACTACTGAGTTGGCGTACTCACATTACTCCCTGCACCTCTGTGTGCAGATTCAGGTGCAGACATCGAGCATTAGCCAGTTATTCCGTGCGGAGCCGAACTTGCGGGATATAGAGGTAGTTGTTCAGCGTCCGCAGCATCTCTATTTTTCCCTCCTTGTTGTATCTAACTTTCATTCGGAAGTTTTGTATTATGATAGTATATTTTGGCTTATTCTTCTAGATGCTCACGACTTGTTGGCTCCGGGTTTTGGGGCTGGTGGCACTGTTTACTGGCCTATTTATTTGGAAACTTTGTATATTTATGAAATGTTGGATTTCGATTAGGGATTTTGAAAGAAATTGTGAACATGTGGTTATTGGCTAGACTAGTTCCACGATAGGCGCCATAACGGCCGGTTTAGGATTTGGGGTCGTGACAGTTTGGTATCAGAGCCCTAGGTTACATAGGACTCAACGATCATGAGCAGGTTTAGTAGAGTCTTGCGAATAGGTACGGAGACGTCTATACTTATCATCGAGAGGCTGCCGAACTTTTGGGAATCATTTCTAAATTTATTGAACTCTTTCGTGTTGATCTATTTATTCTTGAAATCTGAACTTACGTTGTTTCATTCTCTCACAGATGGTGAGGACACGCCATACCGATCAAAGTGATCAGTCACCGGCTAGACCAGCAAGAGGTCGAGGCCGCGGTCGAGGCCGTGGTGGAGGTAGGGGCCAGCCCGCGCAGCAGCCGGGGCAGTCCCATAGGACCCCCTAATCAATCATGATCAGGTTCCCGCCGATGCTGTCCCAGCGGGACAGGCTCAGGCACCAGCAGTGCCTATGGTTATTCCGGGTCTTCAGGAGACCCTGTCTCAGATATTGACAGTATGCACCAGTTTGGCTCAGGCAGTCGCCATGTATTCTACTGCCACTATAGCTCAGGTCGGGGGAGGCAATCAGACTCCAGCTGCCCGGGCACCTAAGTAGGCTGCACAGGGTATTCAGGCACCGGGAGCAGCCCTAGCTCAGCCAGTTGCTCCGGTCCAGGATTATGTGGTCCCTGCTATGCCTGAGGATGAGCAGCGCAGGTTGGAGAGATTCAGCAGACTTCAGGCTCTGACTTTCAGCGGTTCAGGGGGCGAGGATGCTCAGGGATTTCTAGATAGGTGCCAGAGGATACTTCGTACCGCCGGTATTTTGGAGACCAGTAGGGTCTCATTTGTTACATTCCAGTTTACGGGTGATGCCCTTACTTGGTGGGAGTCCTTCGAGAGGCGTAGGCCGGTTAGTTAGCACCTCTCACCTGACAGCAGTTCTCCATGATCTTTTTGGAGAAGTATGTTCCTCAGTCCCATAGAGAGGAGCAGCGCAGGCAGTTTGAGCAGTTGTACCAGGGAGAGTTATCAGTTACTCAGTATGAGATGAGGTTCTCCGAGTTGGCTAGTCATGCTTCTGAGATTGTCCCTACTGATAGGGAGAGGGTGAGGAAGTTTGTGGATGATCTTTCTTATCAGCTTCGGTTGCTTATGACTCGGGAGAGAGTATCGGGTGCTTCATTTGAGCAGGTTGTTGACATAGCTCGAGATATTGAGTCTGTTTGCCGCCAGGAGCGAGAGTAGAGGGAGGCCAAGAGGCCTCATGGTTCGGGCAGTTCTAGCGGTGCTCCCTTCAGGGGACAATTTAAGTAGGGTAGGGGCCGTTCATTCAGGCCTCCTCTGTCAGGTCGCCCAGCATATAGTGGTGCATCTTCGGGGCAAGGTCCCCGTGGTTCACAGTCAGGCCACACTTCATTTGGTGCCCTTCCAGTTCAGAGTGTAGCTCGAGCACCCCTAGTTCAGGGTTCTTTCATGCATGAGTCTTCCAATGGCCGTACAGGTGTTAGTGGTTTCTATCAGTTCCCGCCTCCAGCTCCAGGGAGTTGCTTTGAGTGTGGAGAGTTCGGGCACGTGTGGAGGCAGTGTCCCCGCCGTTCCAGTGGATCTTCTCAATAGAGGGGCCAGCCCTCGACTTCGGCTCCAGTCACTTCACCACCCACCCAGGCAACCAGGGTGGTGGTCAGTCAGCTAGAGGCTGCCCTAGAGGGGGAGGTCAGGCTCGCATGTATGCATTTCCAACCAGGCCGGATGCTATGGCCTCAGATGTGGTGATTGCAGGTATTGTTTCAGTTTGTTGCCGTGATGCCTTGGCTTTATTTGACCCTGGTTCTACATATTCCTATGTTTTTTCATATTTTGCTAGTTTTCTGGATATGCCCCGTGAGTCTCTATTCACCTCTGTTCATGTGTCGACTCTGGTGGGCGATACTGTTGTTGTGGATCGTGTGTATTGATCGTGCATGATATCTATTGGGGGTCTGGAGACCCGAGTGGACCTACTGTTACTCAGCATGGTCGATTTTGACGTGATATTAGGCATGGATTGGCTATCTCCGTGCCATGCTGTTCTTGATTGTCACGCTAAGACCGTGACCTTAGCTATGGGGGGGTGTCCGAGGGTTGAGTGGAGAGGTTCTTCCGAGTATATGCCTAGCAGGGTGATTTCCTACCTGAAGGCTCAGCGCATGGTTGAGAAAGGGTGTTTATCGTATTTGGCCTTCGTGAGGGATGTTAGTGGTGAGAATCCCGCTATTGATTCAGTTCTAGTGGTTCGTGACTTTCCGGATGTGTTTCCTGCAGACCTGCCAGGCACGCCACCTGACAGGGATATTGATTTTGGTATTGACTTGGTGTCAGGCACTCAGCCTATTTCTATTCCACCTTATCGTATGGCACAACCAGAGCTAAAGGAATTGAAGGACCAGTTTCAGGAACTCCTGGATAAGGGGTTCATTCGGCCTAGTGTTTCGTAAAGAAGAATGATGGGTCCATGCGTATGTGTATTGACTATCGGCAGTTGAATAGGGTTACGGTGAAGAACCAGTATCCCTTGCCCCGCATTGATGATTTGTTTGACCAGCTTCGGGGAGCCAGAGTGTTTTCCAAGATTGATTTGAGATCTGGGTATCATCAGTTGAGGATTCGAGATCTGACATTCCGAAGACTGCTTTCAGGACCAGATATGGTCATTATGTGTTCTTGGTTATGTTATTTGGGCTGACCAATGCCCCAGTTGCGTTCATGCAATTGATGAAAAGCGTGTTTCAGCCTTATCTTGATTCCTTCATCATTGTGTTCATTGATGACATCCTGGTTTATTCTCGTAGCCAGGAAGAGCATGCTCAGCATTTGAGAGTTGTGTTACAGAGGTTGAGGGAGGAGAAGCTTTATGCGAAATTCTCCAAGTATGAGTTTTGGGTTGGTTTGGTAGCTTTCTTGGGGCACGTGGTGTCTAGTGAAGGGATTCAAGTTGATCCAAAGAAGATTGAGGCGGTGCAAATTTGGCCCAGACCGTCCTCAACTACAAAAATTAGGAGTTTCCTTGGTTTGGCGGGTTATTACTGTCGCTTTGTGGAGGGATTCTTTTCTATTGCTTCGCCTTTGACCAGATTGACCCAGAAGGGTGCTCTATTCAGACAGTCTGATGAGTGTGAGGAGAGCTTTCAGAAGCTCAAGTCAGCATTGACTACAGTTCCAGTACTAGTTTTGCCTGCTGGTTTGGGTTCTTACACAGTTTATTGTGATACTTCTAGAGTTGGCTTGGGAGTGGTATTGATGCAGAACGGTAGGGTGATTTCCTACACGTCCAGACAGTTGAAGGTACATGAGAAGAATTATCTAGTGCACGATCTTGAGTTAGCTGCCATTGTTCATGCCTTGAAGATTTTGCGGCATTATTTATATGGCGTGCAGTGTGAGATTTTCACTGATCATCGCAGTTTGCAGTATCTGCTGAGGCAGAAGGACTTGAATTTGCGTCAGAGGATATCGTTGGAGCTCCTCAAGGATTATGACCTCACTATCTTATATCACCCAGGGAAGGCCAATATAGTGGCTGATGCCGGGAGTCGCAGAGCAGAGAGTTTGGGGAGTATAGCCTACCTTCCAGTAGCAGAGTAGCCATTAGCCCTTGATCTTCAGGCCTTAGCAGGTCTGTTGATGAGGTTGGATCTATTAGAGCCCCCGCGGGTGTTGGCTTGTGTGGCCTCCAGGTCTTCTCTTTACAATCAGATTAGAGAACGCCAGTATGATGATCCACATTTGCTTGTTCTTCAGGACAGGGTCCGTCGCGGTGATGCCAAGTATGTGGTTATTGGTGATGATGGGTTCATGAGGATGCAGGGCCGGATTTGCGTGCCCAATGTAGATGGTCTTCGAGATTTGATTCTATCAGAGGCTCATAGTTCGCGGTATTCCATCCATCCGGGTGCTGCGAAGATGTATCAGGATTTGAGGTAGCATTATTGGCGGAGGAGGATGAAAAAAGATGTTGTGGAGTTTGTGACTCGGTGTCTCAACTGTCAGCAGGTCAAGTACGAGCACTAGAGACCAGGTGGATTGCTTCATAGGTTTGATATTCCAGAGTGAAAGTGGGAGAGGATCACCATGGACTTTGTAGTTGGACTCCCACGGACTTCGAGGAGGTTTGATGCTATATGGGTTATTGTGGATCGGCTGACTGAGTCCGCGCACTTCATTCCTATTGGTACTACTTACTCTTCGGAGAGGTTAGCTGAGATTTATATCAGGGAGATTGTCCGATTGCATGGGGTTCCAGTTTATATCATTTCCGACAGAGGCACTCAGTTCAATCCCAGTTTTGGAGAGTCGTGCAGAGAGAATTGGGTACTCAGGTCGAGTTGAGCACAGCGTTTCATCCTCAGACCGACGGGCAGTTTGAGCGTACCATTCAGATTTTGGAGTATATGTTGCGTGCTTGTATGAGGCTTTATATAGTAGGAGGTGCAGATCTCCGGTTGGTTGGTTTGAGTTGGGTGAGGCTAGGCTATTGGGCACAGACTTGGTTCAGGATGCCTTGAGTAAGGCAAAGTTGATTCAGGAGCGGCTTCACACGGCGCAGTCTAGGCAAAAGAGTTATGCGGGCCGTAAGGTCTGAGATGTGTCTTTCATGGTTGGGATAAGGTGTTGCTGAAGGTGTCACTCATGAAGGGTGTTATGAGATTCGGGAAGAGAGGGAAACTGAGTCCCAGGTTCATTGGGCCATTTGAGGTGCTTCAGACGGTTGGGGAGGTGGCTTATAGGCTTGATATGCCTCCCAGTTTATCGAGTATTCATCCAGTATTCCATGTTTCGATGCTCCGGAAGTATGTTGGTGACCCTTCCCATGTTTTGGACTTCAGCACGGTTCAGCTCGAGGGTGATATGTCATATAAGGTGGAGCCAGTGGCTATTTTGGGTCGACAGGTCAAGAAGCTGCGATCTAAAGATATAGTTTTAGTGAAGGTTCAGTGGAGAGGGCAGCCGGTGGAGGATGCCACCTGGGAGACCGAGCGGGAGATGCGGTACAGATATCCTCACCTATTCGAGACTCCAGGTATATTTCTATACCTGTTCGAGGATGAACGTTTGTTTAAGAGGGGGAGGATGTAACGACACGGCCGGTCGTTCCGTGAGATTTAACCTATTTCCCCCATTTGTGCATTTGTTATGTATTTTTAGCATGTTTTTGTTGTGTTGGGTCAGTTGGTTTGGGTCTGGAGTGGTTATGGTGAGAATTTAGGCATTTAGCCTTTTAAAGTAGCCTAATAGTTGAGAAAGTCAACTGAGAGTTGACCTATTGGTGAACTACCTCGAAATACGGATTTTATGGCTCGGATAGCTTCGTTAGATGATTTGGGACTTAGGAGTGTGTTCAGAATATTTTTGTGGTGTACGATGTAGAATTAGGCTTGAATTGGCGAAAGTTGGTTTTTGGTGATTTCCGGTCGGCAGTGGAAAATAGGCTATCGGGGTCGGAATGGAATTCCGGAAGTTAGAGCAGGTTTTTAATGTCATTGTGGATATGTCTGCAAAATTTCAGGTCAATCGGAGGTGTTTTGGTTGGTTTCGGCATAGTTGGCGAAATTTGGAAGTTTCAAAGTTCATAGGCTTGAATTTGATGCGATTTTTGTGTTGTTGTGTTGTTTTTGGTGTTTCGAAGGCTCAACTAAGTTTGAATGATGTTATGGGATATGTTGGTATGTTTGGTTGAGGTCCCGAGGGCCTCGGGTGTGTTTCGGGTGATTAACGGACCAATTCTTGGCTTGAAAATTGGGGAGATTGCTGCTGGTGTGAGGTTCTGGTTTCTTTCTACGTGATCACGTGAGGATGTTTGCGATCACGTAGGGTTAAATAGTGGGGCAGGCATTTTTTTCTATAAGATCGCGTGGTTGGAATTGCGATCGCGTAGGTTGGTCAGGTTAGGCAGTGCGATCGCGTGGGAATTTCTGCGATCGCGTAGGGTATTTTGAGGCGCGTGTGTGGGTGGAGAATTTTTTCTATGCAATCGCGTGTTTTGGTCAGCGATCGCATTGGTTGGTTGGTCTGTGAATCGCAATCGCGTTCCAATGTTTGCGATCGCAGTGAAGAAAATATATTAGCTGGGCAGAATGTTTAAAAGGCCTGTTAAGCGAAATTGGCTCATATTTTCCTCCATTGTTGACGAGTTGGGAGCACTTTTGAGAGGATTGAAGAGGGAATTGAAGGGAATCACTTGGAGGTAAGGTTCTTAACTTCATAACTCGTTTATATGTCAATTTCTAATTGATTAATCCATCGAATTTGCTGGAATTAAACACAAGTTGGGGAAGAAGGGGTGCATGGGAATTGATTTCTCTTTAAGGATTTGAGTGGGAAATTGTGGTCCGATTTTACCATTCTTGGTATGTTTAGAATCGTGGGAGGACGGGGATTCTAATGATGTAAAAAATTATCGAATTTCGAGACGTGGGCCTGGGGCTCGGGTTTGGCCGAATTTCGAGATTCTTGTATAATTTGATAATTTTCGATTGGGTTGAGTTCCTTTGATATATATTGATGATATTAAAGTGGTTTTGGCTAGATTCTGAGCAATCGGGAGCCAATTTGAGGGGCAAGCGCATTGCGGACTAGTGTTGTGTCCCGATAGAGGTAAGTAATGGTTATAAATCTTGTCCTGAGGGTATGGAACATGGACTACATATTTTCTCACTGATTTTAGAAAGGCGCACATGTCGGGTGATGAGTATGTGGCGCGTAATGATTTTTGTATTGGACTAGGTCCTCTCTGCGACAACTAATGAGTTGCATATTTACTCAAAACCTTATGTTAAATTATGTTCTAAAGAATTGTGAAATATTTGGGCTATAAGCCGTGTTTGGGGCCTCGTGCCGATCTGTTTAGACCCCTTGGGGGATTTTTACTATCGTTTTACTTCACTATGTATTGGTGATTTCACTCAGCTACATTATGCATACTATTTTCGAAACTCATCATGATTTACACCACTTTGAGATTTAAACTGATGATTCGGGTCGAGTACCCTGTTTTACTGATTCGCCCGAGGGGCCTTTTGAGTGGTTCTACTGAGTGTGGCCGAGATCCAAGAGTGATGGTGAGATGCTGAGTGATATTAATGTTTGGGCTGAAGGAGACCCTCCGGAGTCTGTACACACCCCCAGTGAGCGCACCGAGTGCCGAGTGATGAGTATTGTAAGGCATGTATGACTGTGAGGTACTGAGTGCCTGTGAGGTGCTGAGGGACTGATTACGAGTGATGGTGAGGTATGCCCGAGGGGCTGATTATGAGTGACTGTGAGGCATATCCGAGGGGCTGATTATGATACATGTTTTTCCCGAGGGGCTACTTATGATTTTACTACTTTCACTCTGAGCTTATGAAATATGTTTTGCCCGAGGGGCCTCTATATGATTCATTTCATTTTTATACTAAACCTTTCGGTTGAAGTTGTTGAAAAATACACATTTTCAAAGGGTTTTTCTGAAGGTTGGTTTTAAGGCATGACGATTTCATATATCTATGTTATACTATTGGAAAGTAAGGTTGTGTACATTATGATTTAGCTGGCATTGATTTTATGTGCTCCCTTGCCGCTTAGACTTGATTTATTTTCATTACTACTGAGTTGGCATACTCACATTACTCCCTGCACCTCTGTGTGCAGATTCAGGTGCAGACATCGAGCATTAGCCAGTTATTTTGCGCAAAGCCGGATTTGCGGGATATCGAGGTAGTTGTTCAGCGTCCGCAGCATCTCTGTTGTTCCCTTCTTGTTGTATCTAGCTTTCATTCGGAAGTTTTGTATTATGATAGTATATTTTGGCTTATTCTTCTAGATGCTCATGACTTGTTGGCTCCGGGTTTTGGGGCTGGTGGCACTGTTTATTGGCCTATTTATTTGGAAACTTTGTATATTTATGAAATGTTGGATTTCGATTTGGGATTTTGAAAGAAATTGTGAACATGTAGTTATTGGCTAGCCTAGTTCCACGATAGGCGCCATCACGGCCGGTTTAGGATTTGGGGTCGTGACAAAGGATGTATTGCCTCCTGTGTCTACGCATTGTGATTGTCAAGCTACAATAGCTATTGCAAAAAATAAATCTTATAACTGTGAAAGTAGACACATGAAATTGAGACATGATGTCATAAGACAACTGCTAAAGCATGGAATAATTTCCATTGGCTATGTTAAGTCAGAGGTAAATTTTGTCGATCCTCTAAATAACCTGAAGAAAATTAGTTCTTCAAACCTTAAAAGAGATGGGGTTAAAGCTTACATATTGTCAATAGAGATGGTAACCCAATAAATAGGATTGAGATCCCACTAAATAGGTTCATATGGGTAATAACAAGTTTATATTGACATTGAAGCACTAAAAGAGATTTCTTGATTATTACTAATTGAGAAGTTGAGTTATAACTTTTAATGAATTCATATTCCTTATGGATGGTGTATTTAAAAGTAGTATACACCTGATGAATTTACCTATATGAGAGTGGTGTGGGGCTGCTCCTATGAGATTTTGGCCTAGTCTCTAGAGATTTCATGAATAACCAGGTGTGTGCATGGCCTAGCGGCACAAAATGGTGTTGAACACAAAAATTACAGGGGTCAAAATATGATTGATAAGATCCATGTCTTACACTAAGAATTATTGGTTCATAGAAATATAAATTTTCACCAGTAATTATGCAAGCCAAGTTTTATAGATCTAAGTTTGGTTCATAGTCCAAAAGACACCAAACCTATTACATTTATACCATACAAATCCAGCAAATTTATTTTTGTATGTCTTTAAAATAGTGGAAGACAGTGGAAATATTTAAAAAAAAATTTGGACAAGTGTCTTATCCAAAACCATGTGGCAGGCCTTCTAGAAGTCATAAGATAAATGGCAAAATGCCTCTCTTTTTTTTGGTAATTAAACTTTTCATTAATCACCAAATAGCATCTTTACAAATCATAGCAAGCTACTCCCAGCTTAGCTAGTTCATAGAAAAATACGCGTCAACCTTTCTACATACAAAGGATCCTATACTATCCAACTATTATCTAAAAGATCAATTGTTGCACTAGGAACTTCACATTTCCAGCAGCTCTGAAACTACACAAACATGCTATCTCCCTTGCTAGAGTGTTAGAGTCTTTGTGTACATCTTTAAAGATCCTTTGATTTCTCTCCCTCCATAACATATGAATGTATTCAGTATAAGCCATTTTCAAAAGCTTTGCTGGAGCAGATTTCCCCTTAATGTGTTGACATATATTCTGAAAGTGTTCATCCCAAGTCTTGTACCCTGTCAAATTGCATTTCATCCACAACATTAGTCTGTTCCACAGGTGTTTAGAATATTGGAATTCAGCAAATATATAATCCCTTGTCTCATTGTTGGATTGACATAAAACACATGTATGATCTCCATTCAGTCCCCATTTACTCTGTCTGTCTCTTATCAGCGGCATTCAATGACATTGGAGCCACATAGTAACTATGGATTTTGGTCTTGCTGCATTCTGGTACATTAGTTTCCTCCAACTAATCTTAGGATGAGATGGTATCAACTGTAGATATATTTTCTTTATAATGCTCATCTGGCCTTCCAGTGGTCTTTGCATCTGCTGTATGACTTTTCTTGCCTCCAGAATTTTCCTTACCATCCAACTTGCATTCTTTGGGATTGGCAAGGCTTCTGGACAGTGATCTTTAATGTAGAAAGCATGAATCCATTTAATCCAAAGTTTATCCTGCTTGTGTGATAGGTCCCAGTATGATTTAGCAATAGCACCTTTGTTCCATATTAGAATGTTACTTAGATTCAATCCACCAATTGCCTTAGGCAAACAAACTTTGTCCCAAGCAACAAGAGCCTTCTTTGTAATTTCATTTCCCCATACCGCATATAGCTTCTACAATGAGCATCAATCACTTTAATCACCTTGGATGGCAGAGCAAATATTTGAGCCCAATAGGACTAGATTCCAAACAGTGATGTTTGAATCAGTTGCTTTCTTCGAGCATATGACAGTTTCTTTGTTGTCCAAGATGTTAGTTTAGCCACTATCTTATTGATGAGTGGCTGTCACTGGATTAGAGACAGATTTTTTTGTATCCAAAGTTATCCCCAAGTACTTAAAAGGAAGTTGCCCTTTAGAATAGCCCAATAGTAGACAGATTTCTTCGATTTCTTTCTCCCTCATACCTCCACGGTATATTACACTCTTAGCTAGATTAGCCTGCAGCCTAGAAGCAGTTGAAAACACCAAGAAACATTCATGTAATCTCCTTATTGATTCAATGTCACCTTTTACAAATAATAATAATAGATCATCTGCATAGCTCAGATGAGTGATGTGAAGCTTCATGCATCTAGGGTGATATTTTAATATTTTATCTTCTTTCAGTTCATTGAATAATCTACTCAAATACTCCATAGCAATTGCAAATAGAAATGGGGAGATTGGATCCCCTTGTCTCAAACCTCTAGCAGCATTTAAAGGCTCCAAAGTCTCACCATTGAACAAAATAGTGTAATTGACAGTTTTTACTAAGGGTGTCTAACGGGCCAGGTTGACCCGTAACCGGCCCGGCCCAGACCGGTTAAAATCGGAACCGGCCCGGCCCGGTTCAT